>VYZV01029386.1:0-55474 GCA_013401275.1 Pandion haliaetus | reverse complement strand
GAAGTTGGTGAAGGACTGTCTCCCGTGGGAGGGACCCCACGGTGGAGCAGGGGACGAGTGAGGAATCTTCCCCCTGAGGAAAGAAGCGGCAGAGACGATGTGTGGGGAGCTGACCCAACCCCCATCCCCTGTTCCCCTGCGCCGCCGGGGGGAGGAGGTAGAAAGCACCGGGAGTGGAACTGAGCCGGGAAGGCGGGAGGGATGGGGGGGAGGTGTTCTGATGTTTGGTTTCCCTTCCTAATACCCTTGTGTTTTGTTTTTGTTTTGATTTGTAGTAAATTAAATTGGTTTTGTTCCTTCCCCAAGTTGAGCCTGTCTTTTGCCCGTGACCATAAGTGGGGAGTGATCCCTCCCAGTCCTTGTCTTGACCCACAAGCCTGCCTTTGGATTTTCTCCTCATCCCACTGTGGCCAGGGGAGGGGTTGGGGAGTGAGTGAGCGGCTTCATGGTGCTTTGTTACCGGCTGAGCTTAAACCACGACAGTATATTAAAACCCATGACCCATAAAGTATTGAATCGAGGAAGTATTTCCACTGAAGTCAAGGAATACAGACTGCCCACATAAGAAAGCTCAGGTTATTTTCTGTGAAAACTCAAATCAACCCTTGTAGAATTTCAGTTGCTAATTTTACAAACTTTTCAGTTCCTAGTTTCGTACTCGAAGCAAAAAGTGTTTGCAGTCTAAAGACAACTGGTAAGTAGCAGGCATTGATAATTTTTTCATCCAGAACTTAAAAGGCAGATAAATTTTGTTGACTTTCTGATGGTTAACGCTGGTAAATCTTCAAAATGCTACAGTCTTTATGAATAATTCTCCAAACACGTTTTCATTTCAAATTCCATTACTATGGAATTAGAAAGACTTATTTTTTCAAGGTATGACATTTTTCTTAGTTGAGCAAATTACAAAATTATATTAATTAGTCTGATTTGTCAGTATGTGAGCTGATACCTTTATTGGCTGAAAAATCTTTTCATTCATGTGGCACATGTACTTCTTTATAGGTGCGTTATGATCTAAGTTTACAAACTATTGCCTAAGGTTAAACAATCAAAGTAGTGGGGTTTTGTTTGCTTTCCCCCCACTTGCTGATCATCTCCTGCTCTTACTGATTTAGGAAGAACCTCTTCTTCTTTACTAATGAAAACTGGGATGCTCACTTAGCTCTCTTAATTCAAGTGATCCAGATCTGCACATTCTTGCCTGTAAGCAGGAAAGTTGTTAGTTGAGGCTATGATATCCACCAGGCACTGCCACCTACGTGGATTAAGAAGAAAAGGGTGTTTTAAACCAGGGTTGGGCTGGTGGGGAGTGCTGTGGTGGGAATGATGTGGTGCCATTGGTGTGGGGAGAGTGGCATGTGTGGTTGGCTCTCTGCAGGCGGGAATTGTTGGTTTATGTTCTGGTATTGCTTCCTGAAGGCTTTCATAGGAAACATTTCTAAGACATTTTAAAGGTTACAGTTGTTGGCTAGCATTTAAATTACACTATAGCTGTTTTCAGCATGTTCTGATACTGTGTGAAGCATAAAAGAGGAAAAATTGATCTTATTTTATAGCATGAATACCCTCCAAAAGAGGTCAGCATTGTTCGGAGGGGAGTTTCTCTGAAACTAGTTCTGCTGAACCTAGGCTGCTTGCTGTGGAGAATTTACAATTACATTTATATACGCACATCACAAGAGGAGAAGGTGTATTTAGAGTCATTACAGTGGTTGTTACTTCTCTTCCCCTCAGATCTCATTAAGGCTTTTATACTCAGGCTGCATGCTCCCTTTGTGGCAGCCTGGAGGTGAGTCTCTCGGGACGGGCGTGCTTCTTTCCTGCCCTCCCTCGGAAAGCCTTGGCATGCTGGGGTTTACCTCCCTGCAGCCAGTGGGTTTTGTTTGGGGGAATTGTGAAGAGTATGATTGGATTGTACTTCTATGAATTTGGGAATTTATTTATGATTGTGTCAGGGATCTGAGATTCTGAATTTTGCTTCTTTTTCTGAACTGTGTGCTGGAGTTTTCTTTTTGTTGCAGATACTGTAAAGATCTTTTGTCTACAATTACTTTTATTTTGATAACTCAATTACTAAGGCAATGGAAGCGTGCCTTTGATTTTGATGTTGCAGAATAGTTCTTGTTGCTTTTGCTGCCACTTGCAGTGAACATACTGAATTTTATGCTCTACAAGAAATACCAGCTCACTTCCTTCTATCTCCTTCCACCCTGTGTCTTTATCAATATATCATCTTGTATAGCTTGGAAATAAGTAATTTTAGAGTCATAATCACAGTCATAATTTCCTTCCTGGCCATTTCTCCCAGGTAATGTTTACGTGTACACCTGTAGGGGACTTTCTGTACACAGTATCTTGCATGGATATGCTTTGCTTCTACTATTTTCTATAGGACAGCTCATTTTTTTGACTGGATGTTGTTCTGTCTGGGAGGAGACAATTTAAATAGGCATATATTCAATCAGTGTGTTAAACAAAAGAATGTTGATTGTTGCTGGTGTCTAGGTATTGTTTCATATGAGGAATTTCATATTTTGTACCAATAATGTAATCAATTAATATTCTCTCTTTCAGGTTTAACAGATGAAAAAGTGAAGGCCTATCTTTCTCTTCACCCCCAGGTACTGGATGAGTTTGTGTCAGAAAGCGTAAGTGCAGAAACTGTGGAAAAATGGCTAAAAAGGAAAAATAACAGACAGGAAGGTAAGTCCTTTTTATTTGCAATTAATATTTAACTTTGAACAGCTCAGTTCTTATTTTCAGATTTAAAAAGGAAACCTAGTTTTGGTAAAACTTGACTGCTATCATTTTTATGTCTAGGTTCTACCACTTTTTGAAAGGCAAAAGAGGTTAACAAATTTTGTAAATATTTTCAGCCTTTTGGCATTTCTATTTTGGAATATACTGTTAGTTGTTTTGTATGTTCAGTTTACCCATTTTGAGTTGCAAATACTATTCCACCAACCCGTAATATCTGTTACATAGGTGTATGTTTTGAGAACATAATTCGGTCTTCTTGGATCTAAAATTGATAAGTTTAGAATTAAAATTATGCAGTACATGCAGGATGTAAACCTCAGTAAAATACTGGGTATACCATCACAAAAGTTCCGAACTGCAGCATGTGTTAAGTCAATTTTCGATACGAACATGGACACAGAGATTATAAAGCAGTGTGTTGAATTCAGGAGGTATTTCTGTTGGGTTGCTTTAGGTATAATCCCTCACTTACTAGACCCAGAAAACTGTTCCTTATGACTTGGCCTGGGTTGGCAATGACTGTAAATTTTGTAATGATCTTAAATTTTGTGAGGTTGTGTGCATATATATGATTCATGGAATTCTAACAATGATTTGGAATGTACCAGGTCAAATGCAAAAGAGGAGGTTACCAAGAAGGTGAGGAAAGAAACACTGATTTTACTCTGCATATGCATTGCTCTGTGGCTGACTTCTAAAGGAGCTTGGGGTTGAAATTCTGGTGATGATTCCCATTTCAAATAGAGAGGCTATTGCTACTTCCTAGAAGATAACTGAGTGTTTTCTGCACCATTGTAGAAAAAGAAAATGGTGGGCAAGGGACAGAAAAGGCTATATTGAGCCAGACTTTTGGTAGTGATGACTATGTATCTGATACTAAGTTGCTAGTACATTTCTGTTGGTGTAAAATGGTTACCTAATGGAAGCATAAAGGTATGTAGCAAGACTACCTGTTTACTACTTTTTGTGGTTTACAAACTGCAACACTGCAGGATGGCTATCGTTATAATCCACAAATGCAATCAAAAAAAGTGTTACGAATCAAGTAAATAAGTCATGATAATGCTTTTTGTTGACAGAAGAGAAAAAATACTTTGATGTTACCAGAAACAAATACCACTTATTTTAAAGAGCTATGTTCCTGTGAAAATGATGATTTTTTTCTCTAAGGTGTTTGAAATCACTATAAGAAATCATCGCTTGTTTGAAATACAGTTTATGGTTTGAGTCAAGGTTCTAGATGCTAAAACTGAGTGAATGTTTTGGATAACATTTCGTCTTCAAGAATCCTATAATGCTAAGTGGAATTCATTACCAGTTGCTCAAAGTTTCCCTTTTTTTGGGGGGAGGTGACCTGAAAATACATTTCTGTAAAAATGCTTATAAAGTTTTTTGAGCCACTACAAAAGCAAAGTAACTGCTGACCATTGCCTTATTGAAGTTTTAACATGAATAGCTGCAACAGTATGATTTGTCCATTGTTTTCTTAAACTTTAAAACTTCTGTTTCGTGGCTAACTCTCCCCAAACTGCTGAATTAAAAGCGTCAAGCAATAGTTGTGCTATTGTTATAATTCAGCTTTGTATCTGTTATTGTCAAGTGGGTCTTTCTGCCTTCTGTGCTACTTCCCTTTTGCTGCTAGTGATCTTTAAGGTGGCCGTATTTGTTATGCTAAAGGCAGTTATGCAGATAAGGCTTTCTTAGTGTTAGATTTTTAGGTGAAAATAAGCAGAACGAAATTTAAGACTACACTTGCCAAATCGAAAAGAATAACTTGAATGCATTTTGTTTATAGAATGAAGCAGATACTGATTAGCCTTAAAGATAAACGCTATAGCCATATAAAATGTCTCCGATAACAAAGCATCTTGATTTGAGAGAATGCAACATTTTTAGGAAAGAAGCTTGCTAGATAATTTACTCAGTTCGCATTTGTCCTGGTTGTGGCTGGGGTAGAATTAATTTTCTTCTTAGTGGCTGGTACAGTGTATTTTGGATTTAGTATGAGAATAATGTTGGTAACACACTGATCTTTTAGTTGTTGCTGAGTAGCGCTTGTCCTAAGTTAAGGATTTTCCAGTATCAGTGGGGTGGTAGTGAGCTGGCTGGGGTTAAACCATGGCAGTGTTATGTATGTACAAATCCTACTGCCTGAGTAATGGTGGCAGTGAGAAATGAGGAGAAGATGGAACTGATCCTTTTGATGTCAACATGGGTCTCTGGTGACTCAAATGGAATATGTAGCCTAAGTCACTTTACATCAGTAGGGGTATAATTTTCCCTCTATCCCTCTTGCTTTAGTGTAGTCTACTTTACAAATGTTCTCATCATGTAATGTGATACAGACAGGAAAATAAGCTTTGTTTTTATGAGAAAGTTGCCAGGCAGGCAAAATGCTGTTTTGAGATCTCTGGCTTAGTGTCTGTACTCTTACATGTTGGTGACGCAGAGCACTCATTAACCTATATGCAGAAATTGTGTCCTGCCTGATTTACAGGCATCCAGCTGTGTGTACTCTTTGGATTTAAGTCAATGAGCCTGCAGCCAGGGTAGTTTATCAGAATTTCATTAGCATGAACATAAACGTCTGATTTGGACTTAAATCAACCAAAATTTATCTGTGACTGAGATTCACTGCATTAGTTACTTGAGGTGGATTTTTTTTTTTTTTTTAACCCAAAGTATTAAAAAGGGAGGCAATGCATATATACTGTAGTGTTTAAGGTATAACTACATCCTGAAATATCATGAGTTGTGTACCAATATCATCAGTGTGTACCAGATAAATGTTGTATTTATTACAGTAAATGTTAGATTGAACGTTGCTCATGACAGGTTGATGGTGATCTACTTGGGATTATATGTTTTTTTAAATTTTTTTTTTTTTAAATAATCTGGACACATCAACAACAGCTTTGTACATCATTTTCTTTCAGCAATATTTGCCAAAACCATGTAAACCTATGTATAGTGGGAACTTAAGGTGCTTTGCTACCATACAAATGCTGTTGTTAAGTAATTCTTAAATACAATTTTTGAAATTTTTTTAGATGGAAAATTGTATATAGAATGCTACTACATTCAGTACACAATATGACACTGATTATACACAGTCAGAAGTTACTGTCTATTGAGTGCAGTGGACTTACTGCATTTACAGAAACCCAAAATTTTGTAATTGACCTGTTAGAAAAAAAAAGTGAAGAAATTAGAAAATTAATTGCTTAATATAATGTTAGTGTGATATTGCTGTAATGTTTATTCAGGTTGTATAGTCCTCAAGAATATATCACATAATTTCTCCTGGGCTTTGAAAAACAACAGGATTGATTGTCTTAGGGTTAGTCCAAGGTATTGCCATCCTAATACTAATATTTCTATTTACAGCCTTCATAATGTAATACTGTGCTGTTACCTGCTGTACATCCAAGCAAGAAGAGAATGTATTATGTAATGTGACCAAAATACTTAGCATTTTCTTACAAGAGTTGTTTAAACAGAATCATGAAACTACTTTTTAAGCAATCTTACATATATTGTTTTATGAACTGTTGATTTTTTCCTGTTGTGCTTTCCTGTATCCATTAATTTCCTGTCAGTGTTAAATAACTGCTATTTGATAGATATGCTGTTGCTAATACAATGCAAATGATTAAATGAGTGTATTTGGTGGTTTCAGTTAAAGGACATCTGTGAACATTCAAAGTACTTTTTCTTCTTTTTTATTTATCATTACACAATAAATCAGAATGTATTCATTGCTACTTTTATGTAATTACTGTAAGCAGTCTTGCCGATTTGCAGTATAAAATGTAGTTCTTCATTGGTCATTTAAACACATGATTTTCTCATTCTTGTGGTGTTTCTTGTGAAGCAAATATGGCAACTGCATGTGGGTTCAGAATTCAGATTAAGCCCTAATTCTGTCCTTCCTCTAGCTCATCCATTTTGCTTTTCACCTTTTTCTCCTTTTCTGCTATGGGCCCTAGAAGTGGGCAAAGATGGCCTTCGGATTTGGTGCACTGGAGGGCTTTAATTTTGGCAGAGGACTGGAAGCAGTCATTTCTGGATACACTCATTCTAGTCATTTGGAATATCACTGTAGCTTCCCTTTGGTAGAAAATTGAGTAGGCTTCACGAGGAAAGACATCTGTGTAAATTCTCTCACCCACATGTTTCTTTAGGTCTTCCCAATATACATTATATATGCTTTAGCAATACCTATGATAACTTTCAGTAAGCTTACTAAGCATAGAAAGGAGAGAGCTTTGTGCAGGTTAGTTAAACACGTTTCTTTTTCTTACTTTATAGTCTGTGCTGAGCTGAAGGTTTTGGTGACTGAAATGGTTCTGGTGCCTGAGCTAGTTTGTTTAAGCCTGATACCTTCTGTGGTCTTGTCATGGTGTAACCCCAGCTGGCAGCTCACCCCTACCCAGCTGCTCGCTCACTGCCCCCACATTGGGATGGGGGAGAGAATGGGAAGGGTAAAAGTGAGAAAAGTTATTAGCTGCGATAAAGACAGTTTAACAGGTAAAGCAAAAGCCACGCACACAAGCGAAGCAAACCAAGGGATTCATTCCCCACTTCCCATGGGCAGGCAGGTGTTCAGCCATCTCCAGGAAATCAGGGCTCCATCACGCCTGATGGTGAGTTGGGAAGACAAACACCATCACTCTGAGCGTTCCCCCCCCCTTCCTTCTTCTTCCCCCAGCTTTATACGCTGAGCAGGACGTCCTCTGGTCTGGAATATCCCTTGGGTCAGTCGAGGTCAGCTGTGCCGGCTGTGTCCCCTCCCCAAGTCCTTGTGCCCCCCCAGCCTCCTCACTGGTGGGGTGGGGTGAGAAGCAGAAAAGCCCTTGGCTCTGTGTGAGCACTGCTCAGCAACAGCTAAAACATCAGCATGTTATCAACAGTATTCCCATCCTAAATCCAAAGTACAGCACTATATCAGCTACTAGAAAGAAAATTAACTCTATCCCAGCTGAAACCAGCACAGATCTTTAGACAGAGTCTTTTTTTCTTTTTAGTCTTTTCTTCTGTACTAGAGAAGGGTTTGGAGAATGGGATCTGTGGCAGACTTCGTTATACCCAGACTTTGAGCCTATATACAGAGAGATAATTTATTTACTAGTAAATAATATTAAAGGTAAAATTGTGCTAAGCTGCATCATTAAAATGTAAAAAAAAGTTCTGTGATCCAAAACAGACTGAAAATTGTTTCTTTTCTGGTGCTGAAGTTTCAGATATTAAGCTATTATCATAATGTGCTTTAAAGTTTGCTACAGTCCTGTGAGAGAGAAAGTAGTGAGTTTTGGAGAGCTGTTGATGTGTGGCTCTATTTAGGGAGCAAGTCTGTACCGAGGTATTTATTGTTAAGCAATACTGAAGTACACATTTGTACAATAAATCATGGTTATTCCTTTATTTGCTCTTTTAAATAGGTAATTAATTCCTGTTTTTAAATGATGCCGTGTAGACAAATGTTACTTGCACTTTGGCTAATGTTGTTAAAAAAGTGAAAGAATGGGTAACATGTACTTCCTTAACCGGGATAGAATATATGAAAAGATAAATGTAAGGAGGAAGAGTATATGTATGTTAAATATATGTCAGCTTGCTGCCAGAATTAAAAAGAAAAAGAATGGAGCCTCTGTTTGATCTGTTATTTTTTTAAGGACTGTGCATTTGCACACTACCTAATCAGAAATAGCTGTTCTGTAGCATAGGGCGGTAGTTGTAGCACTGTAGATGAAGGATGCTCAGAAGCTGGAGACTATCACTGTTGCGATACTCCAGAGCTTGCTGCAATTCTGACATCTCCCCAACCTAGGCAAGAGGAACTGCTATGGCAGCATGTTAATGACCTCCTTGATTTATAATTAGGCTGTCTTAATATTTCATTGATGCTGCAGACATGCTGTTTCATTCTGATGCAGCCCTGCTGTGCTTATGTTTATCATATCCAAGGAGGCAACAAATACTTGCCAAAAAGCAAGAGTGAATGTGGGAATTATTTGGGTAATGTGTGACTTGCACCGTTGACACCATAGTGGTGTCTCTTAATGCTCTAAGAGGCTCTTAATGCTTCTTATTACCAAACCCCAGCATTTACTTATTTTGATGCCTTTCTTGGAGTTTTTTTTCTCAAAATAAGACAGGACAGATGAATCCTCCAGTCCTATTTCCCTTATTACAAGTAGCATAATTGCTTGCCCTGTTTCTGCTCTTCCCTTGGAGTCTGCCAATGGCCAGTTGGAGACAAGATGTTGCGCTAGATGGTCTTGTGGGTCTGAACCAATGTAGCTGTTATGAAACCAATAGGTGCTACTTTTCTGGGATAATATCCAGACTGATAAAAGTTGTCTTTATTGTGAATGTTTTTCTCAGAAAAGTTGCAATACTATCTGGGGGCTTGACTGCATAGACCCTGTTCCTCTGTGTATTTGGTATAGTCCTTACTTTGGCAGAGATAAAACTGATTGGTAGATTTTTGTATGGAGTAGTTTACAGTTGCCATTTTTCATGTGTCTAGAAAGTTTATCAGTATTTCAGAGGCAGACAGATGAAGTGATGACAATTCCCAGAGCTGTGGTAGAGCTCTACATGGGAATGCCGTTTTAGTCCAGATGATGAAAATGGCATACATCAGTCACAGGTACAGAATAATCTTAGAGCTGATTTCTGGGGAGAATGTTGTATTGTGCCATTGCTTTTAAAAATTACTGTATCTCTGTATCATTTCCTGAAACAGTCAGTACAATTGTCCAATAGTTTCTTCCCAACTGTGAAATTGTTTCTTTCCTGTGTGTCCATTCAGTGGGGTTTTTATTGTTTTCCCTGAGTTAATCAGAAGAGAGACAGCTTAGATGTGGGTTCATTTTGGCTGTGAAAATATTGAGGAGGAGCTAGTGGAAAAAGTTCCTCTCTTTTGTGTTGTCAGGCTGTTCCTTTGGGCAGAAGAAAAGGTTAGTGGAAAGGATATATAGGTCAGATCAGGAATTGTTTTTATGTACTGATAGTACAAAAATACTGAGCAGTGGCCTCTTGGTAGATAATACTGAGGTCTTGAGTGGTGATGGTGTTTTTTGTTCAGTATGTGTCTTGGTGTTGAAGCAGTTACTGATTTTATTCTTTGTTATTTGAATGGCTATCACTAGCAAACTCAAAACAACTGTAAAAACAAGCCTGGTACATTAGTTGAATATGTTTCTAGATTGTTTTCTATGAATTTGCTGAAGGATGGGAGAGTTTATTGTCTGAAAATGTTTTTTTGAGTGGGTTAGGCAAAGGAGGTGATTTTTCTGTTTTTCTGGAGCTCTCCTGCATATTTAGAATTGTTTAAATGGTCAGGGATTTGCAGAGGGTAATCCTTTAACGATGATGTTTGGCCTTAGGAAGTAGACGTCACTGCTTGGTCTGAGTTCCCTCTTGAACTAATTGTGGTAATCACATTATATCTAGAGCAATTATTCTCAACATAAACTGACGTTTGTAGTGTCTTTGTTAGGCTTGACTTAAGAGTTTTTATGGTTTTCTTTCCTGTGTACTCAAAAATACTGCTTCTGCTTATTTATAAGCCTTGCTTCACAGAATCATTTTCTGCCCATATCTGCTAGCTATATTAGAAAGGAAAAAACCTGTGATTTTTTGCAATTTCTCAATATTTCAAGTAAATTAGAGCATGGAGCTTCTTTTAGTATCTAACTGAGAAACAGGTTTCCCAGTTTTCTTACTGTTTCTCATCAGTTTACATTTTGAACCTTTCCAGATCATCTATGTCTTCTATCAATGTCTTCTGTGTGGGCAGTGTAAGAGAGATAGCATTGCAATAATGGGTTCATTAGTATTGTATGCAATACAAAACCATTTCCCTCCTATGCAAGACCGTACTCCTTACTGTTGTCTGGCCCTGCTGCTCTTTGTTCTCAGATTGTTTCCCTCCTGTACACGGGATCATTGTTTTTAGAATAGAAATCAAGCAAGCAAAAGAAAAAAAAATCGCTCGCTAATTGATGGAGAAGCTCCATTCCGATTGTATGTGTGCAGACTGTATACCCACATAGCCAACACTTTTTAATAATGATTATTTATGGTGATGCAAGCTAACCTGTTTTACCTGCGTTAAAATGGAGTAGGAACATTACCATGGTCTGTAAGCTGAGAAAGCAATAAATAAGAAGAAGGCAATAGTCATTAACTTTTATGAGAGAATAGCTTTTTAATCCAAGTATAAAAGTAGTGACTTGGGAAACGTTAGCTGGACAAAGTCTGTAATCAAACATTGGCCAATAAGGATAAAAACACAAAATGTAAAATAACTATATATATTAGCATTGCTTGTTCTTTCCATTAAATGAGACTTGCATCTTTCGTGAAAAGACAGTATGTGATCATGCGGTTTAATAGTCTGTTATACTACATTTGCACAAAGAAAGGATGAGTAACATATTTATTCATAAATATTCTGTATGCGAGTAGCGAAAACTCAATTCAGCAAATTCTTGGTACCTTGTCCATATATAATATATGTGTAAAAATTCTGCCATCTCTTTTATCTCCCAGGAAGTACAGGAAGCCCTGAGGATGCGTGAAAGTTCATCTTTTACTCTGGAGATGGCTAGTTGGATATAAATGATGATGTCGTACTCTGTAAAGAGATGATTTTATGTTTCTCTGGGTAGAAGCGAATAATGGTATTTGTCTTAACCTCATATTGGCTATTAGTGAAGATTTTCAGCAGAAAGTTTACTTCTGAAACTGCTCTATTGTCTTAAGACCTTGAATTCAGGTTGTACAGGCATCAGTATATTCATAGTATGAGCTTTATGAAGACTATCAGTTTTCAGTATGTCATCCTACAGTGATTTAGCTAATGATGATGGTAATTCAGTTACTTTATCCTTCAAAGTATCTATGATTAGATAGAGTTTTAGACTAGTTGTCCTATGCTTGTCTATTAGATTTAGTGCAGCTGATTCAGAGTTACTTATGGTGAGTCATAGATACTCACTTTATTTGTCCTAGTGGTTATTGGTAGGTCAAGTGCTTTGAAGTGGTAGCTTTGTCCAAAAATGACTTCTTCATACTATGCATAGTGAAATAAATCCTGGCAATTAATTTTCAACTATACTATAATAAACTGCTTTTTTTTTTTCATGTTTTATGAATACATGTTAAATTACATTCCCACTTCATTCAGCAAGAGGAAGGCCTAAGTGTGACTTAATTCCCATTGATTTACTGCTATACATTCCTGAACTTACTGCTTCAGGTGATGATACTTGTTTAAGTATGTTATAGGAGGGAGATATGTGTTCCACATGAATGAATGCTGCTACCTCTGTTTAGCTGCCATAGACTTTTGTTGAAGGAAGACTTACGTCACAAATATTACTCAAATACTTTAAAGATATTATTAAGCACCTAGATGGAAATTATTTGGTTCAAAATGGGTACTCAAGTTTCAGATAATAAAGAAACAACCCCCAAACAAAACCATAAAGCTTTGAGATGAACTTTCTTCAATGATATTCAAAGATACAGGTATTAGAGGAAAAGTCCTCCTATAAAGTCCTCCTATGGATTACTAAGTTGCTAAAAACTGGGAAGTAAACTATAGGAATGCCTAGACAATTTTCACTACAGATGTCATCAGTAGTCTGAGAGGGATTTTTATTTTCATAAGCTCTCTGGAATAATGGATGCGTACTAGGATGGTAGAGTTTCAGGCGTACTGAAAATTAAAACCAGATGTATAGAGGCTTAAAAGAATCTCATAAAGCTGAGTAATTGAAGAATAAAGTATAGGATAAAAATCAGTTTTGACTGATCTTTGCCTCTGAGGCCAAGTTGCGTGGCACAAGTCACATCTACAAGCCTAAACTACTTTTCCCTCCCTCCCAAACAGGATGTTGCATCCAAACTACCTCCTGGAGTGGTCCTTGGCAGGTGCTAGTCCTCTCATCTGAGCCCAAATGTTGTTCTGGGAAAGTGCAAATTGGCAAGGTCCAAGCCATGCTGTGGGTGCAAAGAATTAATCAGGTACCAGTGATGTTCAAGCCCAGTCTCCTGTCCTATTTCCTCTGTTTCTTTAGGCCTAGCCTGAATTAGCTGATGAAGCTCAAGGAGAGATGCTGGGAATATAGTGGGAAAATCAGCCATTAGAGCTTAGCAACAGATAGACAGTTGAGCCAAATACAACTGAACAGGAAACATCATTAAGTCATTGTGGACATTTGTGATT
The DNA here is from genome assembly GCA_013401275.1 of Pandion haliaetus. Taxonomy (NCBI): domain Eukaryota; kingdom Metazoa; phylum Chordata; class Aves; order Accipitriformes; family Pandionidae; genus Pandion; species Pandion haliaetus. Next base: position 42,468 of record VYZV01029386.1, on the reverse strand, counting down.
AATTTGAAGTTCAGATGTTCTGTACAGGTAATGTCACATCAGGATACATAGAAGAGCAAAGATGACCGGATGTGTAGAAGTCTATGATCTGTATTTCTAAAAGTCCGAAAAACAAGCAAGAAAGGAAGGATTTTTTTAACATAGATCTTTTTGTTGATCCAGTATGCGACAACCTAACAGTTCTACCAGCACAGCTGAGGCAGGTAATGAACTCTTTGACAGGCAGCATGTGAGGATTGGAGGAACCACTTAAACTGACTTAGTCAATGGAGAATGTACTTGGATAACAGCACACTGAGTTTAATTATGTTTAATTATTTTAATCATTTAGACAATTTGAGTGAAATAAGTGACTATCAATTATGGAACAGGAGGAGATTGTAGATTGTAATCTTCTCTGGGTCTGAGAGGGATGGATCTTTTTTTTCTCCTGTGGAACACTTAAAGCACAGGTGCAAGGAGGTTTTGGGGGGGAAATTATAATGGGTTGTAAAACCAGTGTCAACTGGTGTTGAGTCAATAACAGGTATAAATTTTATTTGTAGGACTTGTCTTTAAACATCATGACTGAAAAGCTAAAAGAGAATTAGTTGTTTAAAGAATAATCTTTTCTGAACAGTAATATTGGCTTTCTGTTCTTTATAAATTCCATGAAGACATTTATGTCTATTGAACTAAATATATGACACTTGAAGATGCTCGTTTAGTATCTATAGATCTTGTGCTTTTTTGTAGGGGGCTTGTTGTTGTGGTGGAGGGAGGTTAGCAAGGACTGAATTTTTTGCACTGGCTAGTGTGTCTAGTTTAATTCAGCCACAAAAAGACCCCCACTCCTGATAACATTATTACCTCCTTATAAAGGTTGCCTTGCTTGTTATCTTTACACAGTTATGACTTTTATGATGCTGCTACCAGAGGGGTTCTTCATTCTGCAAAAGACCTGAACTGTAGCAGAAGTTTTATAATTATGACTGTCATGATGAAGGCAGTTGAGAGATTCACCTTTTTCATGACAGAAGAACTGAAGGGCACCCCTCAAAATGACTTGGCTACAGATTTGAAACAACAGGACGTCCCTTTTTACACAACCCATGCCTAAATTGTGAACTCATTAGCATAACACATTTTGGATGTTAAAAATGCAAATGGGTTCAAAAAGTGATTAGACACATTCCAAGGAAGAAATATTTCATCAAGAGCTGTTACATACTATGATCCTGATGCAGCCTCCAGCTGAGAAAATTCATAAGCATCTGATTACTCTGAGGACATACCGGAGTAAGTATACTCCATGCATATATAGTCTGTGCTTTCTTTCCTTTCCATATAGCGTAGCTTCTTCATACTTCTTCTATAATGAGTTCTTGGTAGCCATTGTCATAGACAGTGAACTTCAGTAGATGGACTTTTAGTTTAGCAGCCTAGGGCCGTTCTTCTCTATCATTATGCTTCTGCTGCCTCTCTGGGATCTATATACCATCCATTGTTAGAATTGTGAGTCAAGATGTCTTAATAACACATTTTAATATACTGAAAAAGAAATTGTGTTTCTGTATTATAACACATTGTTTATGGATCTTTTTAGATAAGCTACAAGAGGTCTTTTCAGTTTTAACACTAAGGCATCTTTCAAACCCTTTGGAGACAGCACCTTATCCAGACTCATTTTGCTTAGCTGCAGAGCTGAGCTAAATTATTTTATTTTCTTCCAACCTGCATTATGCAGAGATACCCGTAAGTGATGATTATGAATCTTCTTTGGTTTGCAGAAAATGAGGTTTACCTTTATCTAGTTGAAATTTCTGAGTAACACTGAGCAGTAGAGTAACTTTCTTACATTTTTGTTAATGCAAAGCTAGAATGTTTTGTGTGCTTCATTGGTTGTTCAGCTAACAGAAGGGAGCTCTTTTACAGGGTGCTTGGTCCTCACCCCAAAAATGCAACAGTTTCATTTAATTTGTCATTAAATAAGTATGGGGAGTGAAAGCAAGAGAGATGATTGTGTTGATGAGGAACAAGGGCGTCATGGTTTCGGTTTCAGCTCAGCCGGTAACAAAGCACCACGAAGCCACTCGCTCACTCCCCACCCCTGCACCTGGCCACGTTGGGATGAGGAGAAAATCCAAAGGCAGGCTTGTGGGTCGAGACAAGGACTGGGAGGGATCACTCCCCACTTATGGCCATGGGCAAAAGACAGACTCAACTTGGGGAAGAAACAAATTCAATTTAATTGACTACAAATCAAATCAAAACCAAGGATATTAAGAAGGAAAACCAAACATCAGAACACCATCCCCCCACCCCTCCTGCCTTCCTGGCTCAGCTCCATTCCAGGTTCTCTCTACCTCCTCCCCCCAGCGTCACAGGGGAACAGGGGATGGGGGTTGAGTTAGCTCGCCACACATCGTCTCTGCCGCTTCTTTCCTCAGGGGGAAGATCCCTCACTCATCCCCTGCTCCACCGTGGGGTCCCTCCCACGGGAGACAGTCCTTCACCAACTTCTCCAACGTGGTTCCTTTCCGCGGGCTGCAGTTCTTCCCAAACTTCCCTGGCGCGGGTCCTTTCCGCAGGCTTCAGTTCTTCCCGAACTTCCCTGGCGCGGGTCCTTTCCGCGGGCTTCAGTTCTTCCCGAACTTCCCTGGCGCGGGTCCTTTCCGCGGGCTGCTGTCCAGTCACACACTGCTCCACGTTCACCCCCATGGGCTGCAGGGGGATGACCTGCCATCTCACCACGGGCTGCAGAGCCATCAGCCTCCTCAGGCNAGAGGCGCGTCCGACTCTGGGGAGCCGGGGGAGGTTCTAGCAGCTTCTTAAAGGAGCCACCTCTGCGGCCCCCTCCCTCACTACCAAAGAAAACCGTGCCACACAAACCCATAACAAAGGGTTAGGAAATTAAGAAGACGCAATTCAGTAATAAGTGTGGGAGGAGGAATGTGTCAGTTTTTGAAGGATTTACAGTAGCTGGGTGTAACTGTGGCATTAGGTTTTGGTGATTGGGGTGGGGATGTGACAACAGACTTGTTACTATTACACTAATTCAGTTCAAGTGGGTTCACTGCCAACACTCAGAAGTATCCTCATGCAGTGCATCAGGTATTTTTGTAGCAACAGAGAGATGTTTATTCCTGGGGACTTGCTGGGCAGTGATTTTAGATTTACTGTAGAACACTTACAGAGGTTTATCAAAGCAATTTTTAAAGCTAGTAGCTACACAGAGACCCATCTTTTTGAATCAGAGTTGTCATGACCTACACAGTGAATGCCTCTCCAGGACAGGAGGAGGTTACTTCATTTGAAGTTTTAAATTATGGGACTGCGCTCTTTTTGCATTGTGTAACCTAGGAAGCGAAGTCATTGTAACACCTGCTGGCTTACTATCATGTATATATTTCACGGTACCTCATACAAATGTGCTTTAGGAATAATCTGATTTTTCCCTATTGCCTGTTATTTTCTTAAGCAAAACTTTAGTTCTACAAATGATAGTGTGTTTTTTACGGGCATGCACTATTACCAGATTGCCTTTTCCAACTGTTCTCTGGCCAAAAACATTTTTGTAGAACGCTGTTATCCTCCCCTCTGCCAACATGCTTATGTTCCTAAGAAAGCTTTGCTTACGGGTAGTCATCAGTGACAGTAAGTCTCTGATTTATTTGAATGTTTGGGGTACCTATTGTAGCAGCCAACTTTATACACCAAGTACGGTGAAAATGGCAGCGTATAATACAGGAAAAGGGTATTGCAAGCCTTTTCTCAAGTTCTGGGTTTTTTCCATCAAAAACTCGTGGTTGCACTGATTAATAACAATTATGAATCAACATGGTTTGAGCAGGTCTGAAAACAATTTAGACTCTTCAAAATGTTTGGTGCTTCCATTCACAATAGGTGGCACAGAGCAGTATTGGAGACTCACAAAAATACAGAAATACTGTTATCTGACATGGTCCAGTCTAGCATTTTTTGACCGTTTTTGGAGCTGAATACTGATGAATGGATCACTGGCCCATGATGGCAGTTTTGTATTTCACAAGTAAGTCTTTATGATTTGAGAATGGATAAACTCAAGTTTTGGATTATGTACTATAACTGTATGTTTCCTGACAGATTTATTTAAGCATTGCCAGGATTGACCCTTTGATATAGGGACATAAGATGCTTTTAAACACACTTGGAAGAAACTCACCAAACCTATGCTTTTTTTTTGGATGGTGTGTGTTATTGGAACGTTTTCTTTGCAGTGTGATAGTGGCAATGATGTTCCTGTTCACAGATGTGGGTGACTTGCCATCATTCTGAAGTTGGCATTTGTTAGTTTATGTAGCTGTCCATCCGCTAATTATCTGGAGGTGCTTCTGGAGCACTTCTAAGAATCTAGAAGTGCTGATAGAATCTAGAAGTGCTTCTGGGCTCAGCTGAAACAAATTCATTGGACAGGTTTCTGATTTTTAGCAGAGCCAATTTTTTTTTAATAAGAACAATGAAAGAAGCAAAGCTATATACACAGAATCCTCGGGAATAAATGTCAGGTTAGAAGTTCAACTTTTTTATTTTATTCTTTTTTCTTGTAAATCTGTAGTTAAAAGGAGAGAAGATATTTGATTTAGCTTTTCTTCATTCTTAATAAACATGCATAAAATCAGCATAAATGTATTTTAGTACTTGAGTTATTATACTTGTTTTTCTGTACTTTTTTGATGCATCTTAAAATACACAGTAACAGCTTTTTTCTAATAATTAAATATTTTCTGTGGAAGTTTTCTCAACTCCAGAATTTCTTAGTTGAGTTTTTGAAGAGCTCTCTCTTCTACAGACTGTTAAGAAATGATTGGCTTTTTCTTAGTGATTGCCTCTATGCAGACCTTCTTCAGGCATTGAAACCAACACCTGCTTAGGTCAGCATCAGCTTGCTTGTATTTGTACCTTATTTGCCTTTTGATACATGGGCAGAATAAAGCCTGGTGTTCCTTAATTTCCTCTACATCCCTAGACTTGAAATTTTTTTAAATATGTATATTAATATATTTGCATAGTTTAAGATTATTGGGAGATACACAAATTTTAGTAGGTTTTCATTTCAAGGTCTTCCATTTCTTTTTATATGTCACAGTGATGGAACGATTTCCCTTGGTTTCAAGGTTCTTCCTCTCTTGATATGTTGAAATCTCTCAGACATAGTCATCTGTCTTTCAGTGCTCTTTCTGAAGATGGATTTTCTTAAAGAGTGCAGAAACGGAGACACTTGTCTGAAGCCTTTTTCTGTCCAGCAGTTAGATGAGATTTGTCTCAGAGCCAGGCAGTCAGCTTTCTGACTAACAGCAAGCTTCATTTCATAAAGCTTTGGTGAGCTCTGACTCTACTTCTACCTTTTAGAAAAAAACCCCTTTAATAAGGGCTCCTGTCGTTACTGTTTTCACATCATTGAGGCTTCATCTGTACTTCTCAAAAGGTTAAAGAAAATCATTGGTGTGGTAAGTGACAAGGACACAGATTTCCATAAGGAGAATCAAGTAAAAGAAGGGCAGGTGTATATTCATTCTTACCAGGGCCTCTTTCGGGATTTTTGCATCAGATATCACTTTGATTTTTGAAAATGTTTTTAGAACATGTCCAGGATCCAAACCTGGAGGAGGAGTCAGTGAAAACTGGCTTTGTAACTATTGTGTTTCCTTAAGGAAAGAGATTAGGAATCCAGAGGACAATACTGAATTTCTGTTCTGACCTTCCAGTAATCCTGTTATCAAAAGAGATCATATTTAATTAAATGTTTTTCATTTGACATCTTTAATCTTCACAAATTTTCCTTTTAGTGGTTGCACAAAGTTTATGTTGATTTCCAAATACTGGCATCCGTATAGACAGGAAAAAAACTGCATAGGTCCAGTTTATTTCATGGATTCTACTAGAAAAGTCTAGGTTTACGCAAAAGCAGAATTTACATTTTTCAGAGAAAAGATACCTGGAATTCCTTATGGCCAATTGAAATGCTGCAGGAGAATACATGCTGAACAATGATGCTTTTCATTGAGTTGATGATACAAAGGTCTTGTTTTGCTCCTAAAACGCATCTAAAGATGAAGTCCCTGTGACTTTGGCCAAAAATATATTGTATGCAAAGAGTAGTTGTGTTAAAGAAATTGTCAGTACCTAAGCATTTTCTCCTGCCTTTCATACTGAACTCGTATCTGAAGACCCCTCCTAGCTTGTTTATAAATCCTCACCTTATTGGGTCCTTGTACATATTCAGAATCTTACAAATTTTCCACTAGGAGGTTTAGCATTTACTAGAAAAATTACTGCTCTGAAGATTAGCGTTTCAAAGACATTGTGGCATAATACATGACAAACTGAGCTGCTCTGCCAGTAGAGAAGTTTAGAAAACAGCTTACCTGCTTATCCCACTCGTGCTTTTTGTAAACTTCCTTGGCTACATTCCCAGTAAAGGTAGGAATATGAAGCAGTTTTATCTAGTGGTTTCTTTAAGAATTCCCTTATGTACTGAAACTGGAGCCCTTTGGGGTAGCATAGGACAGATAAGAAATGGGCAAAAACAGGGGAGTGAATATACTTGGACTAGGAAGAAGAGTGGCTTGTATAAGGTATTGCTGATGGTGGGCTGAGACGCTCAACCCTTTCAACTAATTAACACTTCATACGTTCCAACAAATATGGAATATTTATTATTGGTTTTCATTTTCTTGCTGATTTTCATTTCCAGCTATTAGTGGATCGATCAGGTAGGATGCTACAGAGCCTGTAGCACATAAAACATATTTTCCAGAATATAACAAATTGCAATTCAAGTAATAAGTATATTTATCTTAATATTAGCTGTTAACTTAAACAGACAATCTAGAGTTTCTAAAAGAATGCCTGCAGTTATATACTTGTTTTAAGGTTATGGGAAATCCTTTTATATGTCAAATTTAAGGACACTATCGCTGAATGATATATGGAATGAGGAATAATTCTAGTGACTGATAATATTTTAAAGCAGAACTGAAGCATTTAATCAGGAGTTTTTGCTTGTTTTGATAATTATAAATTGATATTTAGTAGAAGAACACAGGATTCTGCCATTAAAATAATTCTTTTTGAGTATTTGTTGTGCTGTGTTTTCTTTGGATAAAATTATGTACAATATGGTTATGACTAGCCTTGACCAGGTGATAGATTAAATTGAAAGATTATTCTTCTTAATCTTTAGACTAAACAACCTCCCAATATGTTGTCAACATGAGTGTGGCTTTGGGGACAGAACCCAGTCTGCACCACGTGGCTGACTGCCAGATCTTTCCACTGGAAAGCCAGCTATTATTTTCTACTTTGTACTGCACAGTAGGGAGCATCCACCCCTTTACAGCATTCAGCCATAGCTTTTTATTTTACGGTAGTCTTTTGTATTAGATATTCACAGGAATAAGTTTTCTCTAGCTGTGTAGGTCACATTTCTCCCAAGCCAAAGCTGAAACGCAATAGACTCATTTCATTCCTTAAAGTGCCTTTGTAAAAACTGTAGTCTCTAGCCAGGGTTTATCTTGGAAATGGACACGTTTTTACCCTGTCGCTGACATTGTAGGCATACCTTACCCAATTTTATTGCCATACTTCGGGCAGGCAAGCAAACAAAAGTAAACTAGGAAGTAGTTTTGCATTCCTTCACTATACGTGGAATTGTAATGGAAAAAGAAAGGAGTAAAGGTAATAATACAGTGTAAATCAGTAATTGGTATCACAGGCATCTTTTAGAACATAGTTAGGGAATCTGCCATTGTGCTCTCAAAGCGAGATTCTCTCCATGCTTGTTTTCTTGAGATTTGACTAAATAATTCAAAGCCACGAAGCTAACAATAATTCTAAATCTTAATCCCTTCCTTCCTTTGGACTGTTCCTAAAATCGTCTCAACTAAAGTGTCAATCCTACATTATCGAAAGGTAGCATGGATCAACAGAATCTGCTCAGTGGTATGACTTGGGTGTGTTTGTCTTGAATGTTAAAACAGTGTTTCAAGATTTGAAGATAATAGTGTGAATTCTAACATAAGCCTTTCTCTGCATGCTGTACAGATATCTTAAATATATTAAAACTTCTTATTCTTTCCAGCAATGTGCTAGAGGAAACTAATAAATAGAAATTAATGTTGATGTAGATCATCGTGCCCTTTAAGTGGAAGAAGCCATTAAATCTAGACATTTCTGCCACTGCTACATTTCAGTAAAGAGGTTGTGTCTGTTTGCGTCTCCTGCCTGAAGGTAGCCATAATTGCATCTTTTTTTTATTAAATATGAAACTATTACATATGAAGGAACTTGTTATGCTCAAAAAAAAAAAATTAACAATCATCTTAGCAAAGACAACTTTCAATGCCTCCTTAAGAGTCTTCAGAATGTCAGGCTCTTTTAGTAGGCACCAAGTAGTCTTGAATAGCCCAATCATTAAGAAACTGAGATGCCAATGAGTCCGGTCTGCTCAAGCAGTATTCAGTCAAGCCAGAACCCCTTAGTTCCCAGGATATAATTCCGTGGTCGATCTAAGCCTGCACTGCCTGCCCTCAGCTTCCATCCCTGGGTGTGTATATCCAGCCTTTCCCTTGCATTGGTCATTGTGCTTATGTAATTGTAGATGGATACCTACCTTTCACTAAGTTGCTGCAGCTGAAAACTGCCCCAAGGCAGTGGGGAAAGTGCAGAGGTGACAGCTCAGGCTTAAATTGGTTTCTGCTGGTGTGAACCTGCACCTTGCAATTCCGCTCTAGATAGGTTCAGCTCTTCAGGAAGAAACAGTTTCAAATATTCTAGTCTGAGATTGCATCAGTTGTAGTTGATTAAGTAATAGGCACACATTGGCAAAACACTGGATCAGGTTTGGATCATAGATCCATCAAAAGAAAAAAGTGCCATGCAATTCTTTAAACTCTGGAAAAAATACACATTTTGAAATAATATACATCCCTCTGAATCATTTTCCATGTAGCGAGGACTTTCCAAGAATGACGTGTTATACTGGATAACATATGCTTAAAGTGGACGGGGTGCTTAAAAGAGTTAAACCTTAACGCAGATTGTACTAATAAAAATTGCAGACAAGTGGTGTACATCTGAATATATTAGCACATATGGGAACTGATATATATTAGTTTGGAGTGAAAGCTGAATTTTCAGTGTGTTAGCTCTCTCTTTTTACAGTGAATCCATTTTGTCACATCTTGAAGGTGACAGGAATTTGCATCTTTTTTCAAGTAAATTAGAATACTAACAGACACCACTTTACTGAGTCGAGACATTGCTGTGGCTGGAATCGTACAATTCCTATGTGAATTCTGTGTAGGCTAATAATTCAAGATGGTGAAGCGAACAGCAGGTAAAGCATCTCAGGTATCAAATAAGCCAGTCTGGCACAGCATTTACAAACACTGACACGTGTGCTAGACACATTTGGCTGACCTTTTGTTTATTTTCTTGGAACATCACCTCAGGGAATAAGACTGAAATTTCTGTGGGGATTATTTTTAAAGTAATTTCATTGTTACTTACTATATATCATAGTATGAATTTTACATATATGTTTAAGGAAAAGTAAATGTAGTGAAACCAACAGGCTTTTTCCCTCTCAGCTGTCTTACAGACTGTCTAACTTGAAACCCTTTGTATAGAGTTCAGGCTCAGAATGCATGGAACAACTTGGAAGTGACCCTGGAAAATAAATTACTGTTTTATAGAGTTTTTCATGCATTTCTGGTGTGCTTTTGTTTCATTTGGCATTATTGTTTTTATATACTAACTCATAAATCTGGGTTTATAACTGTTATTTGTACTTCTATACTATTTTGAATCCTGCAGCTTTATTTGCAATATTACTGTCTTTTTTGTATAGTTAGTGTTGTCTAATGAACTTATAAATACTTCATTCTACTAGAATTTTAATAATGCCATCTGTTCACTTGATGGAAAATGGCAAAGCATGTTGAAGCAACTGCCTTTTTTTCTTGACACCTGTATTTTTAAAGCTTAAGATTTAAGTTTCCAGTTTTTTCTTTTAATAGTGGCAGTGAACGATATTGCAAACATGAGGATACCTTTTTGTGCAAATCTCACTGTGTGAATTACATGTATGATTTTCTGTAGATGCAGTTTCTTTTTTTGATCAGTAGTAAACAGTATTATTTTTTCTTTTTAGTACAACTTGTTTTCTACCATGGCAGAAAGTAATCCTAGAGAGGTCAGTAAAGTACATCACAGTTAGTAGCATCTGACATCTTTGTCCAAGCTTCTTCATCCTGGCATCTCTGTCCTTCTCTCCCTGCATCTCCTCATCTTGAAACTCTGTTTTGAAGCTCTGTTCTTTGGCTCTTCTTTCCAGTTTCAGTCTTGCTTTATTTAATTATGTTAATGTTTGTCTTTTGAACCACCAGCTTGTTAGGTAGTTATTAGGCTGTTCTCTTTGGTGTACTGTTTTGCAACTTAATCTCACTCCTGCAGTTAGGTGTCAAAACAAGTGGCCTGATGTTTAGAATGGTCAAGTCCTTACTAGCTCCTGAACGAATTAGTGCTGCTGCTCATTTATTGCTTGTGAAAATCACATGGCCTTATATGTGTGCTTATGTGGATGTGAGACCCAAATGGATTAACTAATGCAGCTCTGGTGTTCCTTAGCTAGCTAGATGTGGAATATAAATAAAGTGTCTAAGGAGCAGTTGCGTCACGGGGTTGTTTTTCCAAATTCCTCTCCAGGTAGTTGTGTGGTGCTTGCTTATGTGAGAAACTCCTGTTGGCATTGACAGAACTATATGGCAGGCCTGATGAAGGAAGTTGGGAAGAATGGTGCTGTAACTGACAGAGTAATAGATTCCTCAGTCATGACTGTTTCAAAACTATTTTGAGGCATGGGGAGAAGGGACTTAGATTATGAATTACCCTTTTCATACTTGCAGGAATAGATTTCTCACTTGGTTGCCTGCTCTCAGTGTGTGATCATTAGTAGTTCTCTTAGATTGACAATTTGGGAGATAGACACAGCTCCTTATCCCAGCAGGTGGCAACTTCAGCCATGCTGAAGAGGTACAGTTGGCTCTGGTTCCCTTTATTCCACTGACAGAAGTGGTACTTCCACTCTCTCTTACTACTGTGTTAGATATAGTTTGTTAGCTTCCCAGCTGATTTCTTTATATATTTCCTGAGTTCTTATTAGTATTTCAATTAATTTACCATCTGCATTGGATTTTGTAAGTTAAATAAAAAAGCACATGAATGTAATTTGGCCTTGCATGAACACATCCAGTTATTCATTCAGTCTAAGCTTGTACATCTTTGCAGTTTTCTTTTGGATGTTTCTACAATTTTTTTTTTCCTTGTTCCTTGATACCTATTTTTCAGGTGAGCTGTGAGCAGAGAATTCCTTCTGAAACTGCCAGCGTAATCTGTTCTCTGCATAGGTGTGTGTCTGAGGTGTGTTTGCCTTGCAACCTCTAAAAATGGGATGCTTTGTGTCACCAAGTCTTTCTCATGTTCCTTACTGCAGAGGTACTGTGATTTACCTCCTTTGCTTATGGTTGAATGTTTCAGTCAGCTAGATCCTTACAATGGGGCAACCACCTGTGTCTGATAGTACAGCCAGTCCTCCGTCTGAAGCTGGTGTCAAAGTTTCAGTACTTAAGGTTGGTATGCAGTAGATTTGTTAGCGTGGTGGAGCTGTTAGGTATATTCAGAAATGAGAAAATCATCAGTCCACTGAGGACTGAGTTGCCTGTCAGTTTTGTTGTAGAATCTCTTTAGAGAATCACTATGGATAAAAGGACTGAGTAATCCGGATGCTGATGTGCCCAGGTATTTAATGACCATTACTCCTGATGTATGTGGACTGTTAGGTGCCATGACTTTGCAATGTGTTCCGGTGCTGAAGTGTCTGATGTTGGCTGCCACAGTGTGTCCTTGAGGTTTACACAAGACCAGTTGGAGGTATATAAACAGAGTTTCATTTGGAACATTCTTGTTTTCAGCCAGGAACAACTGGTACGTGTCACGTTTTTTATGTTGCTTTTTAGTAAGCTCACCTTCATCAATTATTTCACACTTTAAATCAGAGATCCATTACATAGTGCAGAGCCTTAAGATGATGCCGTAGGGTCACAAGCGGCTCAGTCCCCACAACTTAGTGAATTATCATTCTCGCTTGAGCTGTGGTAAATCATCATGCCTACTCATAGTTGGGGTATTTAACTTCCTTTCATTTCAAGGAATTGGGTGCCTGACTTGTTTAGAGAAGTTTGGAAATCCTAGTGTACATATCGCTGCCTGAAAACTTTTCTAAGTCTGGCCTAGTATCTTTAATACTGTACCTGCTATGAGGGAGAGTTAAAATTTTGCATTTATTGAAAAGCCAGTACAAGAATACTGAACTCCACAACATATCTTTCATTTTTTTTGTTGTTGTACAGCAGCCAAAAAGATAAATTTTGGTGGTTTTTTTTATTATTTATTTTATTTCTTGTCTTATTCCTGTGGTTTATAATTATCTGTCATTATAAATCTTTTTATAGTAAAACTGTCTAGTTCAGAAATTGAGATGGTACTGTCATTATCTTTCATACAGAGCTATCTATAATTTTGTAGTTACATGTTCTGTTATTTACAATCACTGAAGTTATAATTATTTTTTTTCTAATAGTCTCCTCCTTGCACGCAAAATGTTTCACTCATGGTGGTAGTACTGATACGTAGTAAATAGTTCAATCTTCCTTTGGTTTCAATCTGTTTATCATGTTAGTGTAACATGTCATTTTTTCAAAGACTCCAAAGTCCTGAATTATCTGCACATCATTATTCTGTTAACACTTAACACACAGTCACTGAGAGCTTGATTATGATTACAAACAAATCAGCTGAAATATCCTAAAAGCAAAAAGGCTTAATTTGTAAATTTTATTCTGTCACTTTTTCGTCTTCAGTATTATCCAGATTAATTTGAACGTTTTCTCAGTTTTCAATCTCCCGGGTAAAATAAATAAAATACATCTGTAATACAAATGTACGCATGTTGTAGTTACAGTGGGGTTTCTTTAGAGGGATTGAAATGATTCCCCTGACATAAATACATTTCACACCAGATCACTACACCCTCCCATGTGGTAACCTATCATCTCAAGGTCTAATGATCCCTTACCCTTGTTGACGTTAGCAAACTTCTCCTCTGGGGCATTTTCTTTTGTTTCTTTTGTCAGCTGGTCTAAAGAGAAGAAAACTGTTAAGTCTTGATTTTTCTGCACATGTTGAAGATTTTACTGCAAAGTTCAGTAACACGACATTTGTTTTCAATGTAGTCAGACACGGAAACAAGAAAATTGGACAGGCTGCAAAGCTTCTTGTTCTAGTTTAGATTCTCAATAGCAGGTAAACATAGGAATCTGAAAATTTTGAACAACTTCATAAGAGTGTGATAGCTTACAATTTTACTACATGAACATGTTTTTCCCTTAAAAATTCCTGTATGTTTCTAAACAGAAAGAGGTGAGAATACAGTAAACAAAAAGATAGGGATGAGAACAAAATAAAATTCAAGGGAAAAAGTGTAGTAAAAACGTTGGTATCTGACGCTCTTTTTCCCCAAAGTAATTGTAAGATTATGTTTTTCCCAACAAGTGTAAGATTATTATAGTCTTTTGCTGTCACTGAGCCATGTGCAGTATTTCCTGCACCAGAGCTGAGAACCTGCTGAAATTTCTTGGCTTGTTTGGGCCAGCAAACCTTTGAAGCCTCACTCCATGCCAGGGTTGGGAACTTGGTGGCACTGAGCTGTGTGCAGTCTGGGATCCCATCCCTTGCCTTGCAGGGCTAGGAGTGGAGGATGGGCCGTACACATGTGTTGGGGAAGGAGGAGGAAGTGCCATTCCTTAAAATCCTCAAGACAGCTTATCCGTCAGGAAGAAGTATTCATAAATGTCTTGGCAATGGACAAGATCCAGTGTGGCTTTTTCAGGTTGTTGGAGCTTTGTAGGACCCGCTTTGAGTAGCGTTCTCTTTTAACAATCTCCTTCAGCCCTGGATTGCTATGCATAACAGGAATGCCGCAACATTTAGTACATAAAAGCATTTTTGGTTTCTAATGCCTGCTGTAGCAGTTCTATTGATTTCAATGGAATTGCTTAAGGTATATGACTTGAGTAGTATTTGACCCAACAGGGATGTATTTTTTTCCTTCTCATTGAAAGCACCTGCTGAACACAATAAAACTTCAACCTTTGTGCAGTATATTTGAAACACATTCAAAAGTGAAGGAACAGCTCTATTCAGTAGTGAGAGAACAGCTTAGTAGTGTTAGTGCTGTTTCTGAAATACATAAATTGCAGTAAACTTTAAGGATACCTTATAGTCGGCAACCAGCAGGATTCTGGGACCAAAAAATAGGAGAAAATCAAGTTTGATTTAACAAGCGTGGTACTGAAATTGTATTACTACTGGATGAGAGACTTCCTTCACCAAACATCTTTACAAGACCTGTAATCAATTTTAAAGCTGCCTACAACAGATAGTGCAGTGAATGCCAAACAGAATAGAGTGCCAGGCGAGAAAAGTCATAGATACAGGCAAAAAGGTGTAGCTGTAAACCACTAAGTATGAAAAAAATCCGAAGTTGTTATACATGCTCTTCAGCCCATTGTCTCGTGGCTGTATTCCGGGAGCAAACAATGATGATTGCACCTCGTTGACTGATAAGATAGAGGAGCTAACCAATTTAACACTCTCTTCATTCAACAGTTGTGTTGAATAGGATATGAAGTCATAGGCTAATTACCATAAAACACAATTGTAGACTTTACGTGCAACTCTACTGGTAGGCTCATTATCGCTGAGTAGTGCTCACGCAGAGCCAAGGGCTTTTCTGCTCCTCACCCCACCCCACCAGCAAGGAGGCTGAGGGGCGGGCACAAGCTGCTGGGATGGGACACAACCAGGACAGCTGACCCTAACTGACCCAAGGGATATTCCAGACCATATTCCATACCACGCAACAGTACAGCAAGCAGTGAAAGCAAAAAGCAGCCCTTAACAAGCACTAGGCTCTAATATACAGTGAGGCAAGCAAGTGCCATGGCAAGCACAGGAGCTTGCCAATTAATAGCTCAATAGGAATAACAGCTATAAATTCGATCCAGCACGTTCTAATCAAACCTGCTGTTATCTCGAACCCTTTGAGCCCCACATTGGGTGCCAAAAAGGACTGTTATGGTTTAAAGTCTACAATTGACATGGTGTAATTAATCATGCATAAAGTCTACATGTGTTAATTATGTGCGGCTTTTGCTTTACCTATTAAACTACCCATGACTTTTCTCATTTTTACTCTTCCGATTCTTTCTGCCATCCCACTGTGGGGAAGTGAGTGAGCGGCTGCATGGAGCTGCGTTGCCGGCTGGGGTTAAACCATGACACTTGGTGAAGTACCTTCACTGCTGGAAACTGTTAAGTTTCTTCCTGGTGGTCAGAGACAGGGTTTCAACATGATTTTTGATGAGGTGTATTCAACTTGAGAGACTTTTATGCAGTTTTATGAAACTTTTAGCTGATGTAGGGCAGATATCACTCCACAAGTTCAGAGGCAACATCCATCATCCCACTCTTTAAACAGAAGTGAGAAGGTAAGTCTATGTTAATGATAAAGCAATTTTCTTGATCATAATTTTGTGGAAATACCCTGCTTAGATTAGTCTAAACTGTCGCATCAAATGTACAATTGAGTTTTTTGTCCATGGATACAGAAAGTGCAGAGCTACTATCAGTATGCTTTGTACTGCTAAGCCATTTCAGAAACAAGAGCAAAATCTGGATCTTCCATATGCCTTTCTGTTCTTACAAGGGCTGGTGATACTTTCAGAGGGTCCCTTTGGGAAATTTTCTGGCCAGAATAGGTTGTCCTGCAAAATTGCTCCAAATGTTTCTGGGGTTTTGTGAAGGCTAAGACCACAGAAAACAATGAGCTTCCAAACATGTAGGTGTCTCTAACGAAGTCAAATGCACTGTCTCCTGGCTCCTCTTTTGTGTAGTGCCCTGTTTGCTTATATGCAAAGGAGTGTATAAAAATTTTAGGACACCTGGTAGACAATATGTTTCTCTGTTTACCATCTGAAATGAAGTCTTGGTTCGGGACTTACTTATTTTCTGTTCCATGTTACTTTGTTGTTTAAGAAGAGGAAGAACCTGAGCATCCTTTTTCAGAAACTTTTAAAAATGTGGATCTTACTGTTGATGTAAAAAAGCTAGAATTCATGTTTTGTCCTGCTTAAAGGAAGGAAACGTAGTGTGCCACCAGGGATCAATACTAATGAATATTGCCTTTCAATGTCTAAGTCTATGTCTAAACAAACTGTCTTAAGTTTTCTATGAAGTAACATTAAAAGTGCTTCTGAATTGTGAAATAAATCCAGAGAGTTGAGAGTCAGGAGAGCTGTTCAGGTGCTCTTAGTGAGATTGTGCTTTAAGAACCAAGAACATTTTTGAATGATGGCTTCAGCATTTCTGCTATGTATGTGTGATATCATTGCTTCAGGAAACCCTCAGCTAAGGTGTCTTTGAAAGATCTTACAAATTCAGTGGATGCATAAACTGCCAGATGCAAGGTGTCTAAAATAAGGATTGCAGAGTGTCTTAAACAAGGATGCAAATTGCAATTAAAATAGACGGACCAACTCATCTGATTGACGCCATTCTACCACGAAAATAAGTTAAACCTGGTTATTTCATGGTGGTGAGATCAGTCTTTAACCAATCTATGCTTATTGATGTGGAATTTCTATTGATGTGGGTGTATGACACTTCTCAAGGGAAAAAAAGCAACAAAGATATTTATGCTGGTCTAATTGCATTCCAAACAACTTGTGTCTTATTAGCTGAAGGAAAAGGAGCCTAAAGCAACTTTGGAAAAGAAAAATTATTAGGTCAATCTGACATCTGCTGTGTGGTAAAACTTTCCTTGGGAAAATGTGACTGTATAGCTATCTGTGATCTCATAAACAGAATTAATCCTAAGCATTGGTTTGCTGTCATCGACAAGAGTGGTGGACCAGCAGTACTACTTAACTACATAGAGCAATGAACAGTGTAAGACCAGGGAGAAAGTGCAATATTGTTTTTCCAAAAGAGCTCCTGTGATAGAACTAACTAGGCATTAGAATTATTGCTTCCTTAATAAATAGGTCAGAGTGTCATATCTAAGATATTGAAAGTTTTCTTTGTATTAAAGTTGTCTTTGTGATACTCTGGCTTAGCATCTTGCAATTGTCGGAAGATCATTCACGTTTGTTTTTTTTTTTTTTTAAAAAGTGTAGAAATACAATATGAAATGAGATTTTTTTCTTAATGTGTAAAATAAAATCTGAGTTTTTCCTATTAAATGAACTATTACACAATTTAACACCCCTTCACACAACCCCCCCAAAAAGAGAACCCCAAACCAAACTAAACGTGGCCTCGTGTATATTGTGCCAAATACCAAACCTGTCCTCATTTATACTGTGCCAAATGCCAAACCTTCTGTGCAGTTTTTTTTTTCTGTCTGTTCCCTTTCTTGTGTTCTGCTTCTTCCTATCTTACTTGTCTTGGTTTAGTATGGAAACTTTCCTAGATGGATGTTGTCTTTAATTACTGTACCAGTTATTTTGCATATCTGTAGTGTGCTGTGCAGTTGTTAATTAGACTTATATAGGTAGTAAAGCTGAGGTATTGAAGTCTGTTAAATTGTAATTTTGTTCTTAAACCCCAAATCTTATCATGGAACTCTTCTCATCCTTCCATGCCTCTTCCCAATGTCACTAACCTCTGAAAGAGGGCTTTTTAAATAGTGATGTTGGCAAAGTTGTCAAGATAAAACCGAGTTAACTTTATTCTTGTGGTCTAGGATAGTTACCTGGTTTTGAAAGTTTAGAAAATGAACCATTTTATGCACATTTAGTGGGCTGAACCAGCTCCCGGTGGGGTAGAAGAACATCATTGCTGTTGCAGCGGTTTTCCTCTGCAAACATGGTGTACAGAGGTGGGGAAGCCTGTGAAATTTAGTTCTGTTCCCCACAGTTTCTGTTTTTTCCAGTTGTGGTATCTGCGTGTTTAAGCTCAAATTAACAAGGCATGAACATAATGGAGTTTACAGCATCCGCTAAACCAGGGTGTTCTGCTGGGTTACTGATGCATGCCTAGTGCTTCTGGAGGACAAAATCACCTCTTGCTCAGGTTGTGTGCTCTTCCGAGCTGGCTATCTACCTCAGCGTGCATCAGGCCACATTGAGGATCCTGGTGTTAAAAATACAGCTTGCAGCAGCCGTGATTGAGCAGTACAGCCAAGTTAATGTACGTGTGTAGACTGATTTCAAGAGTTCATCACTTTGTTTTTGAAACTGTTAAGAACAATGTTGGCATATTCAGAGTGCCAGAACTAAATCGTACACGTGTCTTGTTCTACTCTGTGTTACTAATTATGTCGGGTATCACAAAAAATGAACCTGATCGTCCTAAATTCTGTGAACGGCAATACTACCAACAAATGGGATCAAGAGGGTGATACTTATTCATGTATCATGGTTGATTGTATTTGATGTCTAAAGAAAAAGTGAACTCCCAACTGCAAAGTTTCTAGTGGCTGGAGCATTTGTATGATCTCTTTTACAAACACTTGCTTTCTCCCAGGGTGTTTATCTCCCTCAGTGCAGACACTAATAAGGCACTTTCCCCTGTCTGGCTGTTTTCCCATGCAGTTTGCCATAATGGGGACCTTTATATTCAAGCACAGAATTTTTCTGAGAGATTTAACTCTATAGCAAGCTGCTCTTTATTGATGTACTTAATGTCTCTGAATTTATTTTAATGGTTAATCTGTTTCTTTAAAAGCTTTGTATTTTAAAGGGGTGGAACTTGATTTACAAACAACAGATTGCTGTTTTTGTACCTTTTAAATAAACAGAATTCATGGCTTTTAAATAAACAGGAGTATGCAAATGTAGGGTATTTTTCATCAGCCCCCTGTTACTTTCATATATTAACTAATCCTGTATTTTGGCTATTAAAATAATTTGTCAGAAAACCTGCTATTCCAATGATTTTCCCTACATTTAGAAACTAAGTTGTAAGGGAAGTATTGTACTCTGTGCTATGAATAAAACCACAGCAAAGTGGTGCCAGCACTGAGGTGGACGTGCATCCTATTGCTCACCATGTACCTGGGCCGTAAAGACTGCATGTCCAGAAAAGCAATTTGATTCACTCCCAGTTCATGGGGTCACGTTTCTTCCTTTACTCTTGGGCGAAAAAAAAAAAAAAAGGCCTCTTTTTAGGCCTTTGATTTCTTTTAATATGGAAAATTATTTTCTAGCTCGTTGTATAGTAATTTAACTTGTATCTAGATGTATTAACAGAGTATTTGATGCCATCTTTTCCCTTCTGCCCCTCATCTTTTGCTTTCCTGCTTCCCCTAAAAATATCTTCCATTTTTCTCACCAGTTCATAATCCCTGAATTGCAAACTTTATCTCTGGAGTTCTAATACCAAACTTCCCAAACACTTTGTTTATCTTTCTTCTGGAAAAATGGCATATTGATTATGTAGTTTTTATTCTGAAAAAGGATTGTCTCTAATAATTGTTCCATAAAACTTACCTTTATTGAGTACCATAGGTGTTATTTTTTTCCTTCCTGATCTGTTAGAATATTTCTTTTAATTTCCTCACAGAAAGAAATCAAAAGTTCTTTGATGTAACGACTATCTGTCCATGTTTATGTCTTGTACCCAGCAAAATGGACCCAGACCTGGATGGGGGCTTCATATGTTGCCTCTATACAACTTCTTAATAAAAGAATGATTCCTTTATTGTGATTAAAGGAATTAACAATGAATCGCAAGGCAGGACTGACACCTGTGTATCTCATGTTATACAAATTTAAGCACAAGAGTATATATGTGTGGGAAGTTTCATGTTGGGTTGATGGCATTTCTAACATCTTGGAAATTGCAGTGGCAGTTATGTCTCACAACGGTGTGAAAGCCATAGGATTGTGATGGTAGTCATTTAAACTAGATATATTACAATAAATTCATTTTGTTTGAGTAGAGGGAGATTACCAGTTTGATTTACCCATGCTTTTCAGCATATGTATAAATGATTTGGGTAAAAGGATGCAGGGTTGAAGGTAATTTGAAAAATAAGATTTTTGAAAAAAAAAAAATTTTTTTAGGGTATGAAGTTAATCAGGGTGTGAAAAATACTGAGTGACCGAGAGAGAAAACAGCTGACAAATTAATACTGATAAATGCTGACTGCTTTACATGGGGGAAGACGTTTCTAAATATACATATACAGTAGTGGGCTATTAATTAGTTGTTAGTGCTCTGGAGAGAGATATTGGTATTACAAAATAGAAATGTTTGAAAATGTTAACCCAATGTTTAATAACCATCAAGAAACAGGTAAAATGTTAGGAATTACTCCTTTCAAACAGAGAGAAGACCCCTAAATCATCCCTGTCATTCTGTAAGTCCTTGTGTTTTCCTGAGCTGCAGTATTACCTGTGGTTGTGGACTTCCCATCCCAGAAGGATGCAGTGGGATAGAGGAGGCAGGAGCATTGAGAGCAACCAGCAGTGCCGAGTGGCTTCCTTGGCACCAGCAGCAAACCAGACCAGACTTCTCCAGGCAGGAAAGGTTCTGATGGGGTGTGAAGCAGAGAAGGGCTTGTTTGAGAGATCTGTAGAATCACAGGCTCCATCGATAATGGGAATAGAGGTCATCAAATGAAAGTCATAATGTGCAGATTCAAAATAAAATACGGATAGTTTTTCTCATAATACGTATTTAAACCATGGAACTCAGAGAACATTGTGAATGCTGAAGGATGATGGCTCAGGTTTAAAAAACAAAATCTAACATCCCTCCTGCCCCCCAAAAGTGTGAGGAAGAAAATCCCATCCTAGTCTTTTAAACACAAAAATATCACCACTGATTCAAGAAACATTTGATCCATTGGTTACTGAAAACTGAGAGTATACTCCAGGGAAAGCATCATCCTGTCATCACTTGGTTTTCTGTCATTCACATCTTCTGTTGCTCACTGTCAGAAATAAGGTAGTAGGAGAGATGGATTTTGGGTCTAACTTTGGCCGTTCTTGTAACTGGTATGTAGGTTCATCCAGTCAAGGAAGATTCTATAATCACTGAACATTGTTGAGTATGTGTTACACATTGCATTGCAAACAACAGAACTACCTTAAACAGCTCAACCAAGTTTATCCCCATGTTCTGCATGTGTAAATTACTGGTGTATCATTTAATTGGGGGTAAGAGAAGACTTATAATTACTCATAGTTGTGAAATATATTATTTTACTTGGTGTCACTCAAGGAGAAATCAGTATGACTTTTGAGAGTTCTTTCATTGGAAATCAGGCTTGAATCTGCTTTCTAGAAAATGGCTGGGTTTTTTTTGTTGTTTTTGTAGCTTTATTGTTTAAAATTTCATCTTAAATGGCAAGATATGAAGAGCCTTTGCTGCTGCTAACATCAAAATACTTGTAAATGAGCCCTTCTCAAGGGGAATCTTGAGATCCCTCCTTCACCTGGGGATGATTTTGGAGAAAATGTAGTGTACTGTTAAGCAGCATAGGTGATACTATGTCTGTATCTGACAGATATGTGAAAATCCACTCAATAGAGATGTATCAAAATATGTGTAAATTAGGGGCTAGAAATATAAACATATGATCTTTGTGAGATTCAATCTATGTGGTGTCTTAAAATTAATTTCCAAAGTATAGTAATTTGATTCCTAGCATCAAATAAGAGGTTACAAATAGTTCCCTTAATGCTTTCAGAAACAGCTAATCAACTGGAGGTTTGTAAGGGTGTGTTTAAGCTGCTTTTGGTGTGAGTGAACTGGAAGTTGGAAATGTTTCCTGTGGCAGATGCATTCTTGCTGTATAACTGCTTTCCCTTTGTTTTCAGAAATATCATTCAATGTTTTAGCTAGTGCTCTGGTGTTCTACCCGTATTTATTTTTACATATTTAAATTACAAAAAATGCATGAGAGTCTGCTTGCATTTGAAAGGACAAAATATAATTTTGTGTGTGTATATGTACATATAAATATATATATATAAAAAACCTTGTAATCTATGAGCTTTTAACATGTTATGCCAGATCACATCAGTGATATTCTTGTAGTCTTATGGTCACAAGGCTTTCTTTCCACATCCCAAGAAGTCAACAGGAATAGCATCTTTGATCTTCAGAACAGAAAATCTAAGTCTGCTCCCAAACTTGTTCATATATGTAGGATGTTGGTGGCATATATTTGATAGCAAAGGGCCTTTATTTCTCAGACTGTGCAATATTAACAATTGTCTTACTGAATTGGAATATAAATGTAGGAGAATGATATAGGACTTACTGGTTTAACTGGCCTGTGAATTGTCTTATGAAATGTAGGAAATTTCGTATTCTTATTAAGTCAGGACAGAATTCTTGAATACTTTATCCTAATTGTAATTCATTTTTAGATTTAGAAGTTTAAAAGATTGTAAATGCACAACAGTCTCAGGATATGTCAATTACTTTATTGAACCATGTTAGAAGTTTTGTACAACGGTGCAAAAATTGTTAGAAGTGCGTATCTTGTTCTTCATTCAGTCTAGAAACTTCCCCGAGTGCCTGATTGTTTGTTTTGTTTCCTCTTAGATGAAACGACGCGTAAAGAAGTCAGCAGGGTAAGTGCTACTTTCCCTCCTCTCTAAAAAGAAGTGTAGTCTCTGAGGCCCACTGTTCACTTGGGATGATTTTTGTGTAGTCTCTGATCAAGATATGACTCTATCCCCTGGACATAGTGGATCTCCAGAGGAAAAAAAAATTGGTGTACTGACTGACTAGAGAACAGGTAATAAGGAAAATAAATCTTAAGAACACTTGATTGGCTGTAAATAAATAAAAGGGTATTTTGCATTGACAAATGTAGAGTTCTCACAGTGCAATTTTCATGATCCAGTTTTGAAAAGGTACTTCACGGAAACCAGGAAAATCATGGGACTTTGAGCATAACAGCAGACTATTTAATCAGTGTTACTGCCTCGAGAGATGGCAAGCGTAAGAGGAAACAAGGGAAGGAATATGCCCTATCTAATAACACCCTTTGAGATATGCTGTGGTACGGATGAGCTAAATTCTTTAATGTGAAATATTTTGCAGTGTACTGTATGAAATGTAATGTAGAATCTTAAAAAACATACACAGAAATAAATTCCCAACTCTAGCCTTACATCTGATTGACACTGTGCCCTGCAGAGTATCAGTCCGTGGTTGAGGTTAGGGGGATCTGTTAGAAACTACTGCCTTTGCTGGGAATGACAAAAGATCAGTACAGGACAATCTGTTGCCCTCAGATGTGTCCACTTAGCCTGAAGGACGCAAATGTCATTTCATGTAAGATGAGGACGTTGCTTAAAGCTTTCTGAGGTGTAATTATAGTCCTGTTTTGGTCCTTTTCTTGAATGTCTTGCATAAACTATTTCATGTTCCCAGGGGAAAGACAATAGCGTCAGACACATATTAAAAATAAGGGTGGTTGAAAGACTGCAAAAACCGTCTGGGTGGTCTTGCACTCAGTAGAAGTCCTTTGGAAAATACTACAGTATGGAAGGAGTGGGAACAGGCTGGCAGGGGAACCCTGGGTTTCAGAGGACTGGCATAAGGGGGAACTGAAGTTCACCTCTTAGGAGACTACGAAAAAAAGATTAAATGATGTCTAAAATGAGTTTATGCAAGCAGAAGTTATCCATATATATGATGTGCTATGGATGTATAAGGGTGTTGAAAATTTAGGTGAAAATTAATATGTTTTAGTAATTTATTAATTTATAACACGGTTTTTGGTCATCCCTTAGTATTCAACAGATATGGCAGTTGAGTAAATACCTATTGGTGCAACCAAAGATTATTGTTATTAGTATATCTCTATATATTGTTTTGATTTCAAAATAATTAAAGATCCGCCTAAAAATTGCAGAAGCCATAATTATTTCTGTGGAAGAAAGTTCCTTTTAATTGTCGCTAATTTGGTAAATAGATTCCCATTTTACCTAAAACTCTGTAAAATGGAGTTACAAAACTAGGTTGCCACATTTGAGCTGTTTAAGGCAAAAAAAGCAAGTGCTGGAACCCTGACCCACCCTGAGTCTGCCCTGCCAGTCACCCTCTGTCTCTCAGACGCGCTGGTCCTAGCCATCTCAGCTCCTCGAAGTCACAGACAGTGGCTCAGGGTTTTCCTGAAGAAGGATGGGCTGTCACTTCCAAGTCCTGCAGGCAGTGAGGTGCAGATGATACTTCAGGTGTTCTTAAGCAAACATATTCTCCCTTGGGGTTTTTTTAGCTATCAGTCATTGTGGACTTGGTGTGTATACCATGTTACGCTACTATTGTTTCAAATTTTTTTTTTAAGTACAATACTTGAGGGCACTCAGTAATGCACCATACTACAAATGAACATGTTTGTTAGTGTATAGTACTTTTGAATAATGCCATATATAATAACGTAGACCATTGTAATACATCCTCTTTCTTCAGCACCAGCTCAAACAGATGCCAGTTTATTAAAATCTGAACATAAATTAGAATTTAAATTAGGAAAGTTCTGTATGTGAGTAAAGTTCTTCAGACAAAAAGACATGTTCATGCTCACTGAAAAATTATGAGGTTTAAAGTCAATGTTACATTTTTAATTCCTGAAGATGTCTGCAAGAAGCAGCTTATATCATAGAGAAGCAAAAATAAAGGTTAGTGAAAGGAAATTTATTGCAGAATTAAATCACCAACTGTTTTAAAACATTGTATTAGGAACCAAGGTAGAAGTATGCTGAAAAAATGTGGCTTTCATCGCTGAATATTTTTTTTCCCATCTTTCAATGTGGGGCAGAGTGAAAACATTAAAACATTCATGGTGATATGCTGTGGCATCAGTTGCTTCAGTAGCCTCCTTTTCTGTTGTGCTTACACAGGACAACAGAACTAAATTGGGGAGGATATTTTTTTATTAAATTTATTTAACCCCTTTCTCCTCAAAAAAAGCCTCACCTTTTTTCTTTATAAACATACAATATTGTAGGTTCTAGGGACTCTAAATACTCAACTTGTCATTCACTTGCCTTTTTTTCTTTTTATCAGCAAAATGCAGTGGGATGAATGGTGTCCAGATTTTTGGAAAAAATCTTTTACTTCTTGAATTATTGGGAGGAAACTTAGGTATTTTCAAGGGTTTGTATTGCAGTTTCATGCTTTGAAAATTGAGGAAGTTCTGAAAAATGCTGTTGTATAGGAACTGCATTTTTAATCTTTTGCCATTTTTAGCAGCTTATTAGAAAAATGAAAATAAAGTAGCAACCTTGGTTATCAGCATTACATCACACGTTTTTGAAACAAGAAGAGAGTAGGAGAATCCTTCCATATTTTTTAAATTTTGAGATAAGTAGAATAGAAAAGAAGCTTTTCAAAATTTATTATTTTTAAATTGGGTCTACTAATGGCAATTTTATCAATATTTTGGTGTTCAGAAGTTACATTTGAAGATATCCTAGATTGGCCTGACATAGTAGCTGATGGGTGGGGTGGGGAAAGAAGAAAAAAAAAGGTTTCCTGATTCCTGTAAACTGCTTTTGGCATAAGAGCAACTCTGGTTACAAAATATCTCTGTGACCAAAGAGTGAACCTGTGAGCTTTTTTCTGCATGTATTTATGAAATATATGTAACTGAGGACAAAAATCTCCTTTTCATATGACGTAGTATTGGGAACCTTGTTGGAAATGCTTTTTCTTCTGCTTACTTACTGTGCAGATGTGTCTTGGCTGATCCCATCCATCCTAGCCACAGAAGTGGTTTTCTGGGCAGAGGGATTTCACAAAGAAAACCAACTATTGAACTATTTTGATGAAGAAAACTTAAGCTGACTTTTATACTTTGTGTTTGCAGTTTTATCCGCAAAAGAAATGAAATAGAGGAGTGTGAGTTTGAGCACAAAGTGCATGTGTATTTGTGTATATCTAGACTAAAGATAAATTTCTTTGACAGTATTTGTGAAAACAGTGTGCATTGGAGACATGGTATTCTTTTCAGTTGGCAAAAATAACCTCATTCCTACATGAACTATAGCCAGGATTTTGTTCTATGTGCTGCTAAGTTTCCCATGATCACCATGTGCTCTTTTGTACCTCAGATTCTGAAGTTTAAACAAAAATACTTAATGTTCCTGATACGATCACAGCAAAATTAGCTGTTGTTCATTTTGCTTAATGACTTTCCATTCCATGTTTACTTGAACAATACTTCCAGTGAAGCTGCCTTTTGGCAAGTACCTTTGCTTTGTAAACTCCGGTGATGCCAACAGCAATTCACTTTGCAGAAGTTTACCATATAAACACCAGAAAATTATTACCTAGCAAGTGACTAGCTCATTTACAGTACTTTATTCTTGGAAACAGGTATAATACTTTAATCCTCTCCTTTCCCCTTTTTGGACTCGGAGCTTTTGGCAGCTGCCTTGGCACCAGCTAGCACCCAGCACTGTATGTCACCGACAGTTACAGAATTAGCAAGTGTGTTTTCAGCAAATAGTTGCAGTAATTGCATGTATCTTCACCGTGCAACTGATGATAAAAGTTTGGGCTTTTGATGACACATTGGCAAAGCAAGCTCATTCTTTGTAGTATTTCCTTATTAAAGGTAGGATTTAAATGTTTTTTCACAGTCCCAGAACTGAAGACTTTGACGAATTAATCAAAAAGTTAAGGGAACTAGAACAAATGTATCTATTTCACCTTTAGAAGTGATGCACATGGCATGGCACCCATTGTCATGAGAAGATGATGATTGGATAAGCTGATTTCTTTATAAAGAAAATCTTGTGGATACTGTGGTAGTGATAAGCAACAGTGGTAGGAAAATGAGGAAGTTTATTTTTAATTTTGTACATGATGTCTTTAGAGTGCTTGCAAGTCAAATATTAGGAGGGAATGTGATTTTATGAAAAGCTTTTTAAAAAGAGGAGCAGTATTCAGCCTGTCAAGTTAAAACGAAGCTCATTATGCTGTTTTATTATATAATCTGGAGAGGTGATATAATTGAGATATTCTTGCAGTTTTATGAGCCTTACAGTTAATAACAGCTTATGTGGTTACTTCTATATAATCATAATGTCCTTTTCTCCTAAGCCAAGCCTTTGCTTTTTATTATGTATTTTTCCTATTACTAGTGAAGCAATTTATTTCAGTGTTACCATTTGATGACAGGGAAGGAGCTGACGGAAAGGTTAGAATTGGATGCCAGTGAATAGGGGCTATTTAGCAAGAAGCTTCTCCTAGGGAAGGTGTTCATCTTTCCAAGGCTTGGAAATCGGCTATGTAAACAGGCTGGGAAGCACATGCCTTCAAACTTAGTGAACCCTTTCTGTGCAGAGTGAGAGCTGGTTTGCATCTTTTGACATAATAGGGCCTGCTCATAAATACCTGCGTATGGTGCTGCAATGCTAAACTTTATTTACTGAGCAAGTTCTAACCCATGTTTTCTCCAGTCAAAACAAGAAGAATAGGTGTCAGACAAATGCGTGAAGAAGCAGTTTTCTCTGAGGGTATGTACAAGCATGAAAATTAATCACCTCAGCTAAGTCTGCTCTTCATAGCTTCTTGCTTTCCCGTGTCCAAGTTTAAACAAAACTGGTTACTCCAGCCAACCCCAGTTACCTCTTCTCATTTTTTGGAGCAGAGAGATTTTTCTGAGCTTCCTTTCCAAGCTCACTGCTCCTCTGGAAGGCCACTCTGCACGGTAAACTTGCTTACCACATTCTCTCTACTTTTGTTTTTCAGTCTGAGCATTTGGCATCCTTCAGTTCAGTATTTCCACCTTGAAGCAAGCAAGCAGTTTTATTCCCTATCTGGAGGGGCTTTTTTGGTTTGTGGGTTTTTTTTTTTTTTTTTTTGAATGAAATCCAGATCCATGTTTTTGGTTCTTCACATGCGCAGTTTAGATGTGTTTTCACTGTTATTAGGACACAGTTATTTCTTAGTTGTCTGTGCCCAAAAATGAGAAACGCCAGCTTCTATGCAAGATGTGAACTAGCCAACAGTGCAGCTGAATAATGCAGAATATCGCAGCCAGTGAAAGTACCAGGCCTACAGAAGGTAGCATGAACATACATATCAAACATGTACACAGCCTAACTTACGTACACATAAAAATGACCTGAATAAAAGTTTGTGTCCTTTTCCCAGTTTTATTATTGGTTTAATTAAATATTTTGGCTTTTTTTATTACAAGCATTTCTTTCTTTATACCCATTGGTCATCAGAAATGCAGTAACATTACTATAACTAAACTACAATAATTTCTTGCATTTAAAGAAGTAGGTGACTATTGCGATACTTACAGGTCTGGCCTTTTTTATTTCTAAATTAGATGTCTGAATAGTCATTACGGTAAAGTGTAGTGACACATGGAATGAATATTTTAGGTACTTTTAAAGAAGGCATTTCTTAAAAGGCTGCCTTTGTCTGTGAGGGACTGGATTTAGTCACCAGTACGTTCCTCTCTAGTTATGCATTCCTTCGGGGGGGGGGAGGGGAAAAAAAAAAAAAGAGCAAAGATGGAAGAATATACTTCAGTTTAAAAACCTGCTTATTACATGGGCAAATAAAGTAATGGTCCCAATATTCTTAAAAGAAATATAACATTTCCTTAAAAAAGATACAGTAATTGAATACTGATGATCTTCCCAGAAGATATGGAGGCAACTGGAAAATGATGTAGAGCAAGTCTCTTAAAGCAGGGTGGTAACTGTGGATCTGGGTTTTTTCGTAACGCTACCTGAAAGGAAGGGAAAGCTGATCTAATTCAACAAAAGGCATCAGACAATTTTGTTGTTTATTTTTGTGACTGCAATGACTGTTTTTAAGAAGTACAAAAGTGTTGCTGTTGGGAATTCTTTTTTTATAAAGCAGGTATGAGTGGCATTGAGAACTTACATATGTATGACCAGTCTTTTTATACTTCTGGTACAGTAAGAGCATACCTAGCATGAAATAGTTTAGACTGACATCTCCATCAAACGTCAAGCAAATGTTCAGACCATTAAGACTGCAAACAAATGCACTTTTTTTTTTATTTTAAGTTTTTTTTAATTAATCTTTAAATTTGTTCCCTGATGACTCTTGTTGCCAAGACTATAGTTTTATAGGAAAGAAAACTTGTGTTGACTGGAAGTGTGTCGGAAATTTTGGTCAGTTTGGGTTTAGCAGCTGCTTATGTTCTGTAGTATGCTTCATAGAGAAGAGAGTAGCTGTCAGTTTAAGGAGAAGACTGAAGAAGTTTGGATATAGGTTGTCACATTTCAGATTTCGTGACTTAGGTGTTTGTGGTGAAATCCAGTCCCTGCCTAAGGACATTGTTTTGTATAAAATGCTGCGCAGAATCACTTGGATTCACTATCTGCAAGTGTTGATGCTGTCATTGACAGACTAATTTAGGTGGTTTGATGAAGTACTGGCTGGTTATCAGAAATACTATCTAATGTAATCAAAGAGAGAATAGGCGTTTTAAACTCCCGTGTCTATATACAAACTTCTTGGCCTATATACATCCTTTGTTCTGAGTGATTTAGCACCCTTCAGCAACTGAGGCTCCTTAGGAGAGCCTCTGTTTGTCTCAATGGATCCTAATCCTGGTCCAGGAATTGCTTCTTACCTGAACCGTTTTTTGTTGTGGTGTTTTGTTGTTATTTTGTTTTAAGAATATCATTTTGATCTCACAAAGCTTTTTGAGGCTAGTATTGTTTTGTTGTTTTGGGTTTTTTTTATTTTTTTGCCTGCTTACATGTCGCAGATTCCATTTATGGCCTCGGTTTCAAGTGCCCTGGGACAGAATAGCCTACACCTACCCATGGTGTGACCCCTCTGCTGCCTCTAGAGAGCCTTGCAAATGGATAGGGTGGCACTAGGCACAACGAGTATAAATCATGAGCTTGCTCAGCACTGCCAATGTCCTCAGTGCCCACCCTGTCCAGCCAGCCTGCACAACGGTGAGAGTCAGGCAGTGCCCCTCACCTCCTGGCTCCTCTGACACAGCAAACGACACAGGGGAAGCCTGGGATGGCACCAGGGGCTGCACCTGAAACACTGATTATGAAGATCCATACTGCTTTCCCAGGGCCTCTGCGTTTCAGTCTGGTAATACTTGAAAGGGTGAGTAAGGAGCCTTGAAAATTTCTAAGGAAATGCTTGATGCTTGCTAGAAGAACTGGTCCCTGCTTTCCCAAACGTCCGTTTCCAAGGCATACTGAGATGACAGGTCAGCACCTTCTCCCGTTTTCTGGGCAAAACGCCTCGGCTGTCCTTCCCCATCGAGCCTGTAACGAGACAGGACTTCACAGCCACCTCCTGGCAGGCGGCCGCGGCTCTGGCCCTCCTAGCCTGGTGGTCAGCCGCAGGCCACCTGCATCTCTTGCAAGAGCTCTGTCTTGTGGTTCGCCCTGACATCCTCTGAAACCCGCCTAACATGCCTAAATTACAGATGAAAAATAAGCAACATCAAGAGGAATCTCTCTGGATGTGACCGCTTCCCACTATGTTTTGTGGCTTTCACAGTTTGTGGGTCAGGTTTTCTTTGTTTTTTTTTCTCTCCTCATCCAATGAAGTTCTGCATCCCCAAAGTATGTTTGGCCATCCCTTTCCACTTTACATGGAATTTGGGCTGTTTGTTTATTCTAACTCCTCCTAGCCTGTGATAATGTCATACACTATGAGGTCTGTAAAAGGACATGCTTCTGGTGCAGAACCAGGCAATTGTTGCTGTGGACAAAAAGCTCTGTAGTCGGGAGTATTACATGGGAACCTGCTCTTCTCATTGCTATTCAGAAGACATTTTAAGAAGTTACAGAGGAAACAGATCAACTTCTGGATTATGTTGGCACTTATTGACCCTGTGCTGTACTGATGAAGGCTTTTTGTTGCAGCGGAAGGGGTTTTTCTTTTTGGCAGGAGCATACAGTGCCCCTGGCACAGCTACCCTATAAGCATGGAAATCAATCTTCGTTTCAGTTTGTCATACATAAAATTGACTTTAGATATTAAATTGTGTCCTTGAATATTTTTTTTGTGAGTCTTAATTGTTCTGAATGAATGCTTAAAATTCATCAGACTCTATGATACTTTGGTATCTCCTTTCATGGAATAAAATGTTTGTGATTCTAAGCCCCTTTGTTTAGAACTAAGTTACAGCACTACTCTTAAATCACCTGTCTTGGGTTGCTGTCTTCTATTGCACCACAGTATTCTAAAGACAAATAACCATAGAAATATTTTTATATAAATCCTGCAAAAATGTCCTTCTTTCATATTATAAATTTGAATACGAATATTTATAACAGGATTTCCCTTCTTAATTGTTAGTTCTTTTTCATGATATTGCAATATATGCAGCTACTAGAAATAGGATGCCGGTATGATAATGCTAAACCAGCTTTTAGTCCGCTTGAATTATTTTAATGTAATGTCACTGAAATTCAGAATTTTGCAGTAAATATACCAAAATACTTGTAGACACTGAATCTTAAACAGAAAGATATCAGTAATGGGAAGAATGGATTAAGTAAAAGCCACTGAGTATTAATAGTGTTTAAATTGCAAACTAAACTACCATAACAAATTAAGAAACAGTAGTTAAGCTATCTCTGATGACAAATAAATACTCTTTTTCCACAGAGTGTGTTGAATTTTTTTCAGGAATTACTTTCCTGAAGTAAGTTTTACGCCAAGTATGTGCAGGTCTGTATTAGCAACCGCATTGCATAGTGCTTTTACCGAGGTTTGCTGATGACTTACTCAGTGTTTAAATACAGGGTTTCATAAAGAATATTGTGGCTTTTCAAGCAAACTTAATTGTGGTTGTCCAATCTAAAATGCCTAGAACCAAATAAATAAACCTCTTTCACTTCACTGTAATAATAATAAAAACATTTTACAGCATGACAGAGTAATTCTTTGCTGGTGATTGATCTAAGTCATAGAATTACTTAATTGTGAATCTGGACAAATTGTATTCATCTGGCCAGTTGTGGATCCACAGATTGTCAGTAACAGAAATCTTCTGTATTACAACTGTATGTATTATGCAGCTACCATCTTTTTAGTAACATGGGTGCATGCAATGATTTGCCCTGCTTACAAAAGTGTTTGCAAGCACATGTTGCAGAGGTAAGGATAAAGGGCACATAGCTTATTATGTAATTACTATGCAGGCGGAACTGCTGCTTGATTACGGGGAAAGTTATTATTCTGCCATGGCTGTCATGCCAGTGGGCTCATTTTGATGATGCGCTCTCTTTATGTATTAGCTTTAACCTTTGACGATTTGATTTAAATCATGCCTGTGCATCACAGGCGAAGAGATGTATTTATTTCCATGTTCTGAGGAGGCATTTTTCCACATGATAAAGGCTTTGTGTGTGAGTGCTTGATGAGCTATCGTTGCTTTAGGATTTGTGCCTACACCTACTTTTGCAGATGTGGGTTAACACGT
This sequence comes from Pandion haliaetus, assembly GCA_013401275.1. Lineage (NCBI taxonomy): Eukaryota > Metazoa > Chordata > Aves > Accipitriformes > Pandionidae > Pandion > Pandion haliaetus. Next base: position 9,896 of record VYZV01029386.1, on the reverse strand, counting down.
ATGAGTAATATCAACTCTCGTTCACCATTTTCCTGTTATATGGCTACTTATTGCTGTATCTTAAGTATAAAAATTCCACTTTCATGAAATTGTGCTATTGTTTTCTCCCTTTGAAGAATCATACAGTAGTAAATGTGGGACACAACAGAGGACAGTCAATGGAAGCTTGCCAGCTGCCATACGGTGCTAATAATGGTAATGGCATGCTGTACTGTAAACCCAAGACTTATGGCAGTTTATGCATGTATGCAGTGTGACCTTACATTGCTGTCAAAATTTATAAACATCACATCAATTTATAGAAAGAATTATTAAGTGTTAAGTTTGTTACACACTGAGAACATTTTGGACACCCTAGGTCTCAAATGTTCTAACGTGTCCACCTGGAGCAATAGATTAATACAGCACTACATATTAAGAAGGGGTCATGGCAAAGATTGTATGTTCTCAGGAGCCATTTTAAAGTCAAGATTAAGATAATTTAAAGGAATTGGGAATTGATATTATCCAGCAAGCACTTGGGGATTTTGTTGGTGGAGTTTTGGGTTTTGGTTTTTTTTTTTGAGATGAAGAAGCCAAATGTATCCTAAATATGTGGCCATGTGCTCTGTATTCATGACAGTGTGTTGTATGTAGAAATGCCCAAAGGTAATAGCGGGAATGAAAGTTACATTGCGGAGTATATTGTGTAAGTTACATGCTTAATCCATCAGTAAGCGTCACATGTACACATTTACCCAAAGTCACAGGCAGAGAAGATCTAGAGAGGTATGGAGCAGAGTTACATATGTGCGCATAAACGTGGGAGTGGTGGGTGGGCTGTGGTGCTCTGAACTTTGTGGCATTTTCCATAGTACTGTTTACATTAGTCTGGTCTATATTACATTTGGCTCTAAAGTATGAATCAGCAGGAGTATAAGTCTTAGTCTTTCAAGCAACATTAATTCATCTAAATATCACCAGCTTCATTTTTAGTTTAAGCAATGTAATTTACTGCATCACTGAGTTCAATAAGTAATTGGCCATATTCCTTTCTTCAGCTACCACATTACCAGTTTTGGGCAGGGTAATGAATCTTTACTTACTGCCAAATACTGCTTTCTGTGAAATTATTGTTTGTGATGCTGTCATGCTATGCATGCACATTTACTGCTGGTTTTATCAGCCCTTCAGGACTTGGTTTCAGGACTCGGGAACAGGATAACCAAGTGCAGCTGGGCCCCTGAAGGGAGGCTGCATCTCCTTTCCTATGAGATCTTAGCCATGCTGTGCTGTTCCATCATACCAGCAACCAGCATCCCATTGCTCCCATCTAAATATCCTAACTGATTTGTAATCTCTTTCTGGCTTTGTCTGCCATCTTCAGTTGAAACAAATGCCTATTAGACTGCAGTGGCTGGCATCATTTTGACTCAAGTGGTTTTGGTCCTTGATAATTGCTGCTGTATTTGAAAGGCTGAGCTCCTTGGGCTACCACCTCAAAACTCTGGTGCTTGGCACACTTCTGGCATTTGGTTCATGAATTTGAGGTGGAAGATGCTGGCAAAGGCAGCTAGTTGCTTCCTTTTGTGGTGAAGTAGGAGCTTAAAGGAAGGAGTTGAAGGTTACTTACCTGATGATTGCCACATCTCTCAGTTTCTTCTTGAGACATTGTCCTGTAACCTTGGCTGAGTTTAGGCGATTGCCAGTTGCTCAGTGGTACCCTTTGAACAAATGTCTAATGGAGCAGAGAGTGGAGTGCTGTGCCTTTTGCTTGGCAGTGACCTGGTTCTTCAGGGGGCTTGATTAGGGCGTTCGCGATTGACTCAGCATTGAAATCTCAATGTATTATTTTTAATGAATTTATATGTTAAAAACCTGCAAAATACATCTGAGTTACTCTAAAACGTTCTTCTTGTCTTTGCTTCCATAGTACCAGGATACGAATATGCAAGGTGTAGTGTACGAATTGAACAGCTACATAGAACAGCGCCTGGATACAGGAGGAGATAACCAACTACTTCTGTATGAACTGAGCAGCATCATTAAAATAGGTAAGAAAGAGAATCAGACCTCTGAGCTGTTACTCAGCATCAGTGCACAGCATATTTTTTACATAGTTTAGTTAATAAAGACAGGTTTTGAGGGATAACAGTGTTTTCTTTGGATGTTGTCTCAGTATGAACTTTGCCTTTTGTCCCTCAGTGAATCCCTGACTGCACTTAAATGAATTTTGTCTCTGGAGAGAGTTGTGTATCCAATTGCAAAATTAAGAGTCCCTTGTTAAATGAACCAGAGAATAGACTATTCTGGTTATGATGGTGTTGCAATGTCAATATTGAAGGTAAAAAAAACCCCTTTCAGTAATATCACTGCATACTTGAACTCCTTTTGAAACAGAACTGAGATGTTACTGAAAGAGGGCATATCTTTTTTGTGATCTCATATTACAGTTGGTTGTTTATCCATTTTTTTCTATGTGATGTAATATTACCTTTTGTGGTAAGAAAATCCTATACATGATCAAAAGTTAAAAAATAAAACCAAAAAATTTCCCGATAACAGTATAGGTGTAATTTGCCTTCTTTTTAGCCAGGGTGGATGTACTCGGATTTCAATAGGAAGTATCAGTAGCTTTGTTCAGTATAGCTTTCTGTCAACCTTTTAGAAAGGTTTTATCATCCCTGCTACTTCATCATTTTGTAATGATGAGTAATAGTTTTGGTTTATATACATGGTGTTTTAAAAGGACCACTTCTGTTTACTAATTTTGCTTAAGTGGTTATTTGACTATTGAGGTCCAGCTCACGGCAAATCAGACAGGATTTTTTTAATACACAGCAAGTGAGAAGCTATAGGAGACAGGGTCTGCTTATCTTTTACAATCATTTTTTCTTTTGTAAAGCAGATGAGATTTTTTTTTTTATTTCCTTTACAGTGCTCATTTGCCTTGTAATTCAATATGCTTACATACTACAGCTGAAGAATTTAAAATCTGAATAAAAATTACCATGCCCTGAATTCCCACGGGTGTTACACAGTTGACAATAAGCAAGTAACTACAGTGTGGGATTTTTTTTCCTTTTGTCAGAGAAATGCAGAAAGCCAACTGATTCGATCACACACAAGTATAGTCACTTCCCTGAAAGGTACTAAATGGATTCTTCTGTTCATTCATAAAAACTGGGAATCAGATATGTACATTTACTGGTTAGAATGTTTATTAACTGTTGGAAAGACAGACAGACTTACATTCAAGGTATCAAAGTCTATTGTGTAAACTGGGGTAAAAAACATCCTTTTCTGATTTTGAGAATTTTCATTTTAGCAGTAAGTTATGATGTTTGGTTGACTCTGAACTTTGGAGAGTTTAAAGAACTTGACTTTACCCTGTTTCATACAACAATCTGAATCTGGCAGAAATCTGACAAGTATAAACTTTCTGGTGTGTGTCAGTGATTTTAATACGGCGCAGGTGCAGAAAATACAAACAGTTTGTTGTGAAACACATTTTTATGGCAATATTTTTCTATCTTAAGGCAAGGACAAATATAGCTTACCATCTATGAATGGTATTTATTTTACTCATGGAAATTATAATGTTGTCTGGCTGATTATATTGTAAATAGATGTTCTTAGTTACTTCTATACTGTCATATGAATTAATTTGAATTTACAGACATTAGGCCTTGGAATAAGAGTAAGATGTATAAAGAGGTTGTTTCCACTTATCTTTTAGAGGGCAGTAAACGACAATGGGGAAAACAAGAATTACCTCGTACTTCTAACTTTGTAGAGTCTGGGAGGTTTGAAGGGATACAGCAATAGACCTTCACCTTTAGAATTTTAGATGTTTGTCCTAAGTGGGATTGAATCTGTGGTTTCACCTCAGAGATCTTGTGTAAGTTCGATTTCCCCCTGTGAGTACAATTATTTCTTTTATTATTGTTTTGGCAGCTACAAAAGCTGATGGATTTGCACTATATTTCCTGGGAGAATGCAATAATGTAAGTATACTGGATTAAGATGCTGCTTTTCTGTACAGTTACAAGTGCATTTTCCAATTTGACAATGATATTTTGATTTTATTTTGCACGTCATTTAGCAGGAAATATTATCTGAGTGCTGAATATTAGCTTTATGTTATCTTTATTTCTGCAAAATAGAAGTTTATTGAACGCAGTGGTAATGAAAAAGTGTTTCCTGCATTTAGATCCTTGGCCTTTTAATTTTTTTTTAAGATTTGGCAGTAGTGCTGTTCTTTCTCTGACTGTAGCAACTTAACTTGTGATTTAGCCCCATTATTAATTGCCTTAACAAACAGAAAACTTGGATTTACTCTCTGCATAGCCTATTCTTGTCATCTGGTTATGTCTCTGGGTTTTTTTTAAATGTTATCAGCTCTTGTGTTAACTGCCAGCTGCAACGTGATAGTGAGATAATGTAAATTTCAGACGTAGATTTTAGTTAGCATAAAATGAATTACACATTAAAAATTTATGAATTGAATTAGTTTCGGGTGTAATAATTTGAATACCAGTGAGTCCAATATTTGCTGTTTTGTTATTTGGCATTTAGAACACATTACATTTTTTCTGTCCCGATTAATTTGTACAGTTACCATATACAAGATTTTGTAGTTACTTCGAACGGAAGGAAATGCAGTTTATACTTCAGTCAGTTCCATCAAAGTAAAAATCACAATTTGTCATAAATTTTATGTCTTTCATTGGTTCAAGAAACAAATTAAACTCTTCTTACTGAAAAATGACCAGAGAGGAAAATATTTTTCTCATTGTTTTTGTTTCCTTACTTTACACAGCCAGTTTTAATAGTTTATTTTTGTATAGTCCATTAGCCAATTTCCTTTGCTCTTTGTGAAATAATTGAATTCTGAAAAAGGGAAAGAACGTCATTTTTGAAATAATGGAAACAGGGTTGAAGATGTACAAACCTGCAGGTGACTTCAGCCTTGCCTGAGAATATTTTTACTTATTCAAAAAGATAGTATCTAATTTGAAGGGTGTGGATGAAGGGCCATACAGAAATTTCCTAAAAGAAATGGAAATTAGTTTTGCGGTTTTTTTTTTCATTTAATGATTATTTCATGTAATAAAGATAACCCATTTTATTATTCGGAAATTGGGTCTGGTCTGAATTAATTCTGTAAGTATGTAAATAGCATATATTTTTTAATAACCCTATCACTGAGAGGTGTAATTTAAGTAACATGTTGTTCATCCTTTGTGAATGCAATCCTTGGTTCTCACTAGTCGGTGACAGTGTCCACTGTTGTGGGTGAGGGGTGACGCAAACGGTCACTGAAGAGCTTCCTCCTGCTGCCAAGGGCAGGAGCTTGCAGCAAGTGCAGCCATTCGTTCCGAACGCACCGCGCTCGCCAGATTCAGTGGCATCAACCACATGCCAGCTGAGCGTGTTCATCTCTACATGCTTTGTAAAAGTTTACAGTAAAATTAACTGTACAGCTTGAGGCCTAGAGAATTCTTACTATGGTGAGGTTTTTCCTTTTAAACATTAGCATGGCATAATATGGGGTTCTTCCCACTCTTCTGATACCTTGAGGGCCTTGGCACTTTATGACCTTCTGCTTTTTTTTTTTAAATAGCCTATTAGGCAGTTGAATCTATTTGCTTCCCAGTGTAACTCTTTCCTGAAAAAAGTTCCAACCACTAAAAACACACATTGACTTTATTAACCACTGCTACGTAGCTGCATCTCCCAAAATGGAATGTTCTTCATGTAGTTATTATAGGGACTGGTCCCAAGTCCTTTGAAGTTAGTGTGAGATTTTCCATTCGCATTAGTGGGCTTTGGGCCAGACTCATGTTTGTAGTCTTGCAACTAAATGGTAATGCATTAGCCTACTTTTTGTAAGAAATTGTCATTGAAAATTAAATTGGATTACTTTGTCTCTTGAATATTTAGTTTAAAGTATGTGTCCAAGTGAGATTAACCATTGTCCAGCAAATACTGGCAATGTATTTTTTATTTATTTTTATTAAGTATCTTTTTAAAATGAGAACAAAAAGATTCTGCACAGCATAAATGGCAGAAAGGAGCTATTTCTTTAAGCTGAAGCTTCAAAAATGATAAAACCTCCTGTCATTAGCCTGGACAAAGTAATTTCTGAACAACTCATTTCACATGTTGAAGAATGGCTTCTGTTTTTTGGTGGCTTAATTTTTTTGCTTAGTTTGTGACTTAAGTTTCACAAATTCACCAAAACGATTTTTGTAATAATTTTATCATTTGGCTTTTTGTTTGTTAGCTTGAGAAATATACATAAACCTGCTTGTATTTACAAGAAATATACATAAACCTGCAGTCAGCAGCCTTGTGTTTCAGAACGAGACCTGATGTAACAGTTATTTCCACCGTGCTTTCAAAGAAATAAGGTGTGCCTGAACACAGCTTTTCTGGAGTGTGTTATGTATATGTGTTTTTGAGAATTAGGTACTGGGAGGGGATTGTAACAGGGAGGAATCCTGTTAATAAGTAGATACCTACTTTCTCCCAAATGGTTTTGTAGTGTTTAGTGACTTGTGTTCTGACTATATTCTGTAACGGAACTTAGGATCAAAACTGAACCAAAAGCATTAAGTCTACTTTGTTTCATGTGTGTAGGTATACTTGTGCCTGTTTAAAGAAGGCCAAATTTGAGAATCTTGACACGTGTTAATCTCGGCTAAGGAACATTTTTGCAATAAGAGATTTTCATAACTACCCTTAGCCTAGATGAAACAGTGAGTTTCCAATTAGGATAGAAGATAACTTTCTTTTACAGAAATTCTAGATATTTACACAAAGAAACCCAGCAAATTATTACTGCATATTGTGTGCTATTAGTTCTTAATATTGAGAGAAAAGAATTGCCATATCATTGCATTTTTTTTTTTTTCCATGGGTTACTAAGTTTCATTATAAATCTTACTTTGGTGAAATTTTTAATATGGACAGCAGTTACCTTACATGAAAATTATATTAGAACTGAAAGCAAATTTGTTTAATGTGAAGAAAAGCTCTAGACTAGCTGATCCTTTTCTTTCTGCAAAACATAGGTGATAGACTGGCCTGGTAAAGGAAGACCGTGTTTTAGAAAAAATTCCTTTGGAGTTTAATAGCACAAATGTGACTTTGTTAAAGTACCTATCCATGTGTAAAGTTTCTTTTTGGCCTTATTTTCTTTCTCTCTATTGAAGTATACAAAACTGTATCTTGACTTGTATTAAAGCTGGATAACAGCGTAAGGAGAAGGTAATTTCTGGCTGACAGGTCAGGTTGAATGCTTTCAGGATCTTTCCTTGAGTGAATTTGCTTGAAATTGAAAATGCCACACCAATTGTTGGTTACAGTGCATTTCTTCTTGCAAGTATTACTCAGAATTGGTGCCAGAATGAGTGTGGCTCATTCAGTTATTTTAGGGACCTTCTGGTTGTTCAAATTGCTTGGGAGTGCTATCACTCGTCACACTCCTTGCTCCTTGAAGTATGATTCTGCTTTTCAAATGAGTGCCCCCAAGCAGATAAGTACCACTCGCATGCCCAACTCCTTCCTTCCCCATAAAGTTGCCCTGTGTCTCAGAATCTAGTTTTGCATATGCTATACATATGGTAGAATGCACTGCAAAATACTCAGGTACTAGGAACAATATAGCTTCTTCATCAGGGTCGAGTGATCTGAACAGACCTGTGCCCATACTACCTCTGGTTCTTGAACTTTCTCCATATCTAATTATCTTTCTCCATGGGTTAGTGCAGTTATGCAAATAAAATGATTTATTCTTGAGGTACATAACACCATTTTGCAAATGCTTTATACTGGAGACTGGAAACACTTCCAAATCAAACAGGAATTTTTCACAACTCTCCAGCAAAGGACTTGACTTTATTTCTGTTTTCTGTTTTACTCCTTATGGGGATGAATATACAGTTCATAATTCTCATGTTATGACCTTAATTGAAGATCATCTTAAAACATGACTTAGAGGATTTATGGAAGTCCTAGTATTGGGCAGTGTGTGTGTGTGTAAATCATTGTGCCTAAGTACCATGGTAGCTGGGCATGGATTTAAGCCATAAGCTGGCATCTTTGCAAGGCAGTATTTCTAAAATACTTATCAAGCTCCAGAGTTTCTAATGTATTATTATATTGTCTGATTCTTCAGATGCTTCTTGTTTATAGTCCTTATTTGTGCGAGTAATTCACCTCATGACACACAATGTCACATTACATTGTGATTCCTACGTAAAGATGTATGACTTCAAATTTAATAGGCATACACTTAAAGTAGCTTTTACTAGGTCTTGTGAGTGTTACTTAACTCCCGAAACTGCAAATTGTGTTGACAGACAGATCATCCTTGCTTCAGATAGAAGTTTCCAATAGCCTTATTGTAAGAAATAATTATGTGAGGCCACAAATATGTGCACATACGCTGTGCTTCAGGGTGTATTTTATTAAGCTATTCCAGAATTTCTGGTCATGCAGAAATTGTTGCAGCTTGATGTGCAGTGCCACCTAGTGAATTTATGGGGCAGGTGATTTGAATTATTAAGAACCATGGAAAAAACATCTACTGCTTGCTAACTGTCTCAGCTCTTTGTGCCAGGCTAAGCTACATTATTTTGAATGTGTAGACATCTCTGAAATTGAGTCTTTTAAACACATTTCCAGGTGAAACCCTTCTAGCTGCAAGTCAATTCAGAAAATGTTGGTCTCTCCTTGAATCAGTTCTAACATCATGTGCTCTTTTTACATATAAAGTGGAAGAAATCTGTCACTTTCTTATTTGCCAGTGAATAGTGATACTCAGCAGAGAGGGAAAGCTGCTGGTGAGTTACAGTGTATGAGTTTAACTCTTGAGACAATAAATTATCAAACAGAAAGAAATTAGATAAATAAACGTCAGGATATATTTTAGTGAAATTTTGGTCCTGTTTCATTTAATATTCAGGTAAATGGACTTGTGGAATATGGCCATGATGAATATAGTATAGAAAAAATGCAGAACTGGTTAGAAAACTAGACAAGGACTAGTTGTTTGTGGTTCACTATCAGAATGGGAGGGTATTTTTGCATAAATCCTCAAGGTTTCTGGTTTTGCTCAGTATATTCATTAATGCATGGGTGAAGGAAGAATATAGGCTTTTGCATATTACATGAAATTGTGAAGGACTGCAGATGTGTTTGTAGGGACAGATTAGAATTCAAAATTATCTTAGGAAAGAAGAAGTCTGAAGAAACTGGACAAGGACTCAGTGAGGACAAGTGCTGGGTTCTCCATGGATTGCCTCTCTCTGTGCAGGGCGGTTGATGACTTTGAGAAAGATTCTGGGGTTTGCAGTGAATTTGAAGGTAAATGTGAGTCAGCAATATCATTGCTGTAGCAAAAAAGACACTGTTGTATGTAGCAGAAGCAGAAATTTAGCCTTCCTGTGAAGTAATTTTCCCATTCTTCTGTCTACTGCTAAGGTGTCAGGTGGAATGATATGTCTAGTTTAAGTACTGCACTTCTAAGAAGAAAATTGGAGGAGCTTCAGCTCCTCAGCCAGTCCAGGAGACAGCAGGGAGAATGGTCAGGAAACAAAAGAACTGATAGTGCTTAGTCTAAAGAAAAGAAAGTTGAGGACTGAAAATATGCCTGGATAAGGCAGAGGAAGGGAATCCTTTCTTCTCCATAGCTATGGTAAGGCAAGAAGTGGTGCGCTTGAATTGGCATTAGGAAAGCTTCCCCAGTCGTGGCAGTAATGAAGCACTACAGTGTGTTGCTTGTGAAAGCTCAGGGATCCTCATCCCTGGAGGTGTTTGAGAACTGTCTGGACAAACATCTTTCAGAAAAATGCTTAGCTGACCATGCCTTAAAATGGAAGGGATGGAAGAAAGGTATGTCAACTTAG
>VYZV01029385.1:371577-391149 GCA_013401275.1 Pandion haliaetus | reverse complement strand
AAAAAAAAAAAAAACCAAAAAAACCCAACCACCTCAGGTCAGTCTAATTAAGAAATGTTGTAACTTGCAGTCCCAGTGTATCTTGTGGCAAAGAGCTGTGCATGCTTTCAGCTTTGACAGCAGAAAAGGTGTGATTATTTATTTATTACATGAATGCAGAGAAGCTTCAGGAGCACGAGGCGCCTATGCTGTAAGGGAGCTGGAAGTACACAGAAAAGAAATGACATTCAGCTGGAACCTGTAATTATAAGAGGGGATATTGACCACATAAAATGCAATTTTGTAATGAATACTTATGCATTAATTTTTCTTCAAGATTAAAAGTACACAATCGAATCAAGGCCAAAGTGGAGCTTGCCCTCAAGGAAAGACAGTTTGGAAGACAAATGCAATTATGCCACTGCCATTTGCAGCGCTACAGAAAGTGGCTGAGGAAACCTCATGAAAAAGTCTTAGAGAAAAAACTGTCTGGAAACTGTTTTGCTCCTGATCTGAGTCTCTCCCTTCCCTTAACAAGGGAAGGGATCTTTGCTACTAGCTACAGGCTCATGTAAACAGGATCTTGCCTGCTAACATCTGCTCCTGACACACATTACCTATCTTAGATCAGCAAACAACCATCTTCCCTCTGCTTTTCCTTTGATTGAATCATGTTTATGCTACAAGAACTAGACCTGATCTGCAAGAGCAAAATTTTAATTAAGTGCCTCACCAGAAACACCACACACACCCCCGCCCCCCAATTTTAGGAACTGGTCCACCACATTCTCTTATTTCCTTATGTTCTCCCACCCCTCTACCCATGTCTCCCCACTGCATTAGCCCACAGCCCTTCAGGACTCTGCTTGTACAGAGCACTGCATGGCAGGATCCCAAACTTCCCAAGCATCCATCAAGCCATTGGTATGTGTCACTGGTGCCTGAAACCCTGTTTCCCTGAGCTTGGTGCTCTTTACTCAAGAAGCAAGGAACGACAAGGTGTTAAGCAACAGAAGTTGTATTTAAGCCTATCTTTCTTTTTTAGCCAATTAGACCAATTTTACAATCTGCAGAAGACACCAAGGTTAGAGGGTGGCTGCCAGCACTGCTCGGGCACAGCTCATCTTGATCAGTTATTAAAATTCTGCTTGTTAGCTTTTGAGAAGAGACGCATCCAAAATGACCTCGTGCTGCCGAGAAACACGTCAAATCATCTCCATGGCTGAATGGAGCATTTGCACAGTCTCCCCATCAAAAAAAGAAAAAAAAAAAAAACCAAACCAAAAATCAAAACATCCCAGCAAAACCCCCAAATCTTTCCTGGATTATACTACAGAATATCCATGGCCATAGTTAATGGAGGGGCACTGTTGGGTTCACAGCTACAGCTTTCCATGAGCAAACCCTAGATCTTCAGCAGAGGGCTCAGTTTGTTGTGAGCCATCACTGCCTGACTGAGCAATGGCTTCACTGCAGCATGTGTAGTGCTCGGCTCAAATAAGCCTTCCCAAAACAGGCAGCGCACACAACAACCCTGTACAACAAAACAATGACTGCAGACTATGCACGCTGGACTCGTGATCGACTGACACTAATGACAAACTACTGAGCTGCACTCGAACGGTGGGGAAAAAGCCCCATATCACACCTTTGATCATCATAACCCTCAACCCTGAGCTATCCTACAGCCTGAGAGCTCAGCAAAAAGCCTAAAATTACCAGTCAGTGAGGATGTACAAAGGGACTTGAGGGGGAGGGAGGGAAGGAATTGCAGGGAGAAGACAGACTCCCAAAACCAGCACATGGGGGTTGAGGGATGGAGGAAAAAATAGGATTTAGAGAGAAGAGAAGCAGCCAAATGTGGGAAAAAAGAGGNTTTGTCTCTGCTTCACACAATGGAAACGTACAGTAGCAACAGACAGATGCTGAGAGCTGGTTTGCTTCTCATCTGCAATTCCAAACACCCTGTCAGGAACAAATATTTGAAAAGACATCTATCCAACCATTAACGTATCTAGTGGGGCAATTTTTTTTTTNAATTCTGCATTCATCACAAAGATGATCACGCAGAGAGATGCCAACAGAACCACCAGAGGAATAAGAAAAGTTTCAGGTCTTTCTTTACGGCTGAAGACAGCTAGCTATCAAGCTGAGAAGGTGCAGCTGGTTAAGTATTTGCAGTACAGGGAAGGGGGGGGGGGGGAATCCGACAGCTGTATTTTTAACTGATCATGTGCTTGCTTCTGTTTCGTAAGATTTATTCCCTCATTAATCACTGCCCTCCTTTCATTCATGTTAAATATAAAAATGATTAGGAAAGATCCTCATCATGGTTAAAAAAATAATTAGCTGCTACATCATGTTGCACACATTCAGACAGAAAGGAGTGATTAAATTAGGAATATTAAAACCCCATTAATCTGTGCTCAACTTAAGCTCTGCTTGTTCATCTCACTGTGGCACTTATTATTTCTGACACTGAAAGATATTTGAATTACTAGCTGAAACAAGGTCACTATCAGAAAGATGTCAGGTCAGCAATTAGTCAAAGGTGGGAGAAGCTACCAGAACTGAGCTGTGCTTGACATGCCACAAATGTGTCAAGAAGTCTTCCCTTCCCAGCGTCACTCCAATGAGCACGTCAGCACCAGGACCCCAACAGCACGTGGGTGCGGATCAGCCCTGCTATGGCCCACCTGATTGTACCAGGGCTGCCAAATCCTCCGGGCAACATCATCTTAAGTCTTAAGGTTGCCCCAAATCCCTGTGGCTCAGCCTTTGGAAGAAAGGTTGGGGCAAAGGGTGCAATGTGAGACCCACATCTGGAGCCGTGCATCTTCCCTGGCTTGGCCGGGGCTCAAGGTGAGCGAATGCCAACCTCCACCGTCGCAGTGGCTTGCAGTGCAGCCCAGCAGCGGCTGCCTTTGGCACGAGGTCTGGCAGGACACAGGCTATAACAGGAAGGACAGAGTCAATGAAAGGAGAAGGGAGCTTTAAATCTAAGCCAATAACATCGATTTCAGTATAATTAACTAGCTTGTTCACCACTTGCACTAATGCCTGTGGGCAGGAGCACTTATTGTTCACATAACAAAGCACTCTGAGATGTTTTCTCCCTTTCAAGAAGCTAATAACTTCACTTCTATTTTGGCTCATGAAGCAAAAGCAGCAAGCCCGGCATGAGAGAGATGGTCACAGATGCAACAGAAAGACCCAGAAAAAATTACTTCCTCTGGGGGAATGTGTGCAAGCACACAAGCGTTTGATGGCAACAAGAGAAGATAGCCACAGATCTGCGTGTTTCACGGACTCGTATTTAAAGACTGGTTTGGAGGGAAGGTCACTGCACAGAACTGGCATTCACCACCTTGTGTTCACCATTTGCCTGTCGTTGTTGCCAAGCTGCGAGCACTACATGAGCAAGATCCCACATGGGCAGTTGGCACTGGCCCTAAGGTGAAGGTCTCCAGTGCTTCCAGTTCCCCATTCAAAGAGCAAAGTTTGCTCAGCGCCTAGGACAGGGCAGTCCACATCTATCGCAGAAATGTGATAGCAATAATTGCAAATTTTACCCTCAAATTCAAGAACGAAAATGAGTAATGATTTTTTAATGGAACTACCAGCTAAACTTTTTGGAGAGCCGCAGCAATGTTGCGTAGAAACCTTTGGACTACAACAGGAGGTCTTCGTCATTGCTGCAGGCCCCATTCACCATTTCAACCATGCTGAGCAAACTCCTTTGAGATTTGTTGTTACAGGGAGCCAGGTGTCACCTGCCACCACACACAGATAAGGGAAGATGCAAGTACAGGAGGACAAAAAGAAAGCTTATAAGTCAGTCACATCTCACAGATGAGTTCCTAGGCTGCTTTTCCAGCCACAGGTGGACTCAGGTAAGTGATGATATATTTGATATATTTGCTATGCTTGCCCTCATTAAGGGGAAAAAAGGAAGAAAAGAAAAAAAAGCACACAGAGAAATTTTCATCCACAGATCTTCCAAAGTCTTTCCTAAGCACAATGTTCCAGTATACACACTATTTACTGTATACTTCATTCAGCACTGACAAAACCACCTCTGAGTCTCTTTAAAAAGGAAACAGATAATAAACCAGCTAACAAGCCTGCACTCTAATTGACAACACAGAAAGGAGGGAAAGATGCTGCATCTACTTGCAACTGCAGGAAGAACTTTAGGGAAGCAGCATATAATTAATCGAGTTGGGATTTCACCAAGATCCCCTGGTCTTATGAAGAATACCGTAAGACATTTAATGACCACAGGTGAGGAGAATCTTGAGTTTACATCTCATCTGAAACTGAGCACACAGAATATAAAGTAATCCAACACCACCCCCAAACCCCACACAAATTATTCTTTCCACTTTTCTATTTGCCTTTGGACAACCTCGCAGTGCTCCCTCTGTGAGCTGTGGGACCTCTTTTTGAACGGAAGGAACAAAACTGCACCTTGCGACCACTCCAGTAACTACTTTGGGGAAAAATTAGCTGAATATGAATTTCTCTACCATGCCACTGCTACTTCCTTTTAGAAGAATGCAGCTCGGATAGGGAAAAAAAAAAAAAAGTCAAAGCAACAAAAATGTCTTTGCTAAAATATTTATTTATTATCAATACTTCAGGATGTGTTTTGTTTAGGCAACAGCCACAACACACCAGCAAGACATCCTGACTTTACCCACAACGGGTAGGATTTTCAGCTAGACACAATAGCAGCTTATTATTACCCTTGAAGGCAAGCAGAGGTTTGCCATTGACTTCACCAAGAAAAGAATTGAACCAGCAAAGCGCTTTCAAAAATCCTCCCTACTAATAATAGCATACACACCACAGGGCAGTGGAATATTTAACAGGCAAGATCTGCTATATTTTTACTTCATTTGAAGCAACTTTGAGGCTCATCTACATGAAAAAGAAATCATACGTGGCTATTACAGACCCATAGCAATTCTTAATCATAGACATCAGGGAACCTTAAGAGATAAGGAAAACCAGGAGCAAACCCTGGGAATTCCCACTGAAATACAATGGCTGGTAGGCTGGGTGGCCAGCAGAAACAGAGATTTGCTTGGTGACTGAACTTACTGTGCTAGTGTGTCCCTACCCTTCGTCCAGCGCAGTCTTGATGACAGAGCCATGGCTACATCTGAAAGCATATACTCATCCTAAATGGTGTTTGGAGGTGAGGAAGCAGGACAGAGTGAATCTGTGGTTTTAGGTGTTCTTTCGTCTGGGACCTCTGTATTTGGTAATTTGGGTACTATGTTGTTTGCACATCATTGCTCCTGTTGCATGATTAGTTAAATTAAAACAAAACAAAACACACCAAACCAATTGAATATCCTAAATACCAATAAATGGAAAGAATGAGAACACATTCAAATAATGGGAGTTCTTTCAGCCACCAAGAAGCAAGCAAGCACTCTCCTGCCCCAAGTACTGTGGAATTAAGACACTCATAAATCCTTGCCCAGCAAGCCCTGGAGAAATAAAAGGGGCTTTGAATATAATCTAGCCTACCACTTCATATAGCAAGGGGAGCAGCAGAACTGAGGGTAAGCAGAGATCAGCAGAGGAAGGGACAAACATAATTGCTGGAGTCAAACAGAGAAAATTGCAGGTAAATACCAGCTAGATGTGATTCCAAAAACTTCCCCAAAGCCCGAGGTGGCTTCGTGGTTAACACCAGCTCGCTGTGGCTGCAGCCACATGTGGCAAGGGAAGGGGACTGCTGACACATAGGTCAAGCAGAGCTGTAAAAGGCGTCGCTAAATGCACGATAGCTTGTTAATCGGAGCCGTGCCATTGAGATTCCATTGCTGGATAAGCTTTTATACAGCTTTGACACTTAAAAATGGTGTTAGGAAATGCAGAGCTTGCCAGCTCTTTAGGACTTCAGCCAGCACAATGAATGGCATTTGTAGTACCTCTTCCAACTTGCTGGCACAACATTTTGCCACACGTTCACACGTGCATCCTGTGGCAGAGACCAGTAGGAGGGGAGGCTCAAAATAACAGATCTGGCAGGGAGGAAATTGGGCAGAGCTGGACTCATAAAAGGAAAAATAATTAAAAAAATAATCCACCAACAGCTGCACTAGTGGAACTTGTCCTTTTGCTTCCCAGTCCAGGTCTGTACCAGCAGTGATGGTTCCCGTTGCCTCTGGGCAGCATTTGCTGTCTCAACAGCTCCGAGGGGGTATTTTAGGGCAGGGAAGGGCAATCCAAGAGCAGTTGCATTGCAAGAACTTCATGTTGCTAGGGAAACAGCTTACTTGGTAATGGAAGCATCATTCCAGGGTTATTTTTTTTCTCCTCATTGGTCTTGTATCCTCATAGCATCAGCTAATTTAATCAAGCCCCAGACAGCAGAGCACCAGCCACAGGATATAAAGCAACATGCAGCAAACCAGCAGAGCCCAACACAGAGCAAGGAAGAAGGTAAGGGTGCACACCGGTGCTAGAGGCACCAGGCAGAGATGAGCAAGGTTTGGTCTTTACTACATGGAGAACTGCCTAATATTGCTATTAAATGAATCCCATTAGCAATAAATAAAACCAGGCTGTGTCTCCAATGGCCAAGACACTAACTCCCAAATCCAGCTCCCTACAACCAAGTAAATCCCATGCCCTCTTCTCTTGCCAATCCATCATCCCTGAAGGGAGAGGCCCTTCAGGATACTTCCCAGTACCTCCCCATTCCTGTTGCCCCATGCTAATAAAGACACTGGCAGGTTCACACTACTCTGAACACCCTTCTCATGCTTAATCATGATGTTATTAGTTGTTATGGTTGCAAAGACCACATTAAAAGTGGAGAGCGAGTCTTGCAGCGCTTGAGTGAGTGAAAGAACAGCACCCGCCACATCGGGCAGGATTTGATCAGGCGCCCAGGGTGCAGAGAGGAGCCTGCACACATCTCAGCAATTCAGCACAAGCTCCCGCAGCTGTGACCTGGGACAACATCCAAGTGAGACAGACAGCATTTATTTTCCGTTCATTGAAGATAACGCAAAACCTAAGGAACTTGGCACTAATCTTTAATAAAGGAAAACCCAGTGCAAGAAGTCCTCTGCTGGGAGTTACCTGGGCTGGGAAATGCACAGTGCTGCACAAGCATGGGAAGACAAGCAGCATCTTGGTCTGTGTAAGCACGGCTTGCTTAACTTACTCTGCTGGCAGGGTCTAAAAAAGTATAATTTCTGCTTTTCTCCCTGCTCCTAATCTGATCCCTGTAAAGTTTCCCATCCATTGGGCTGTAAGGAGCTCCCCACAGGGATGATATCCCACAGGGCAGAAACCAGCCAGCCCCTTGGTGATCTGAGTGCTTCAAACCTTCTTGGGCATGCATGTGATCAAGCAGTGGCCCTCAGATAAAAATAAAGTATCTGAGAAGATAAGAGAACAGGTAAAATTCACCAGTGCTTTCTAACATCTTCCTTGGTGGAGAACATCTCCCAGTTAATATGATGCACACCAAGAGGAAAGCTAATCCCATAGGGAATTCCTTCAAAACAAACTGCAGACACGGTATGTGTTGCCGGCTTCTGTTCCCACACAGGGACTGACTGGGGAGACTGCTGCAATCAGAAACTTTCAGTTTTAATGATTCTGAAATTGTCAGTCTAGGGGTTGTTTACACGGGAGTTATTTTTCATGTGGGTCAAGATTTGGGGGATTTCCAGAGAATTTCAGTTGAGGCTTCTCAAAGCAAACAAGAGACAGAATGTTTTA
Organism: Pandion haliaetus; assembly: GCA_013401275.1. Classification (NCBI taxonomy): domain Eukaryota; kingdom Metazoa; phylum Chordata; class Aves; order Accipitriformes; family Pandionidae; genus Pandion; species Pandion haliaetus. Next base: position 383,415 of record VYZV01029385.1, on the reverse strand, counting down.
CAAGCTCATCTTGTCACTCCTACACACATAGGTAAACAAGCCATGCTGAAGTGGTACTTGGCCCAAGTCAGTCCCAAACTGCCCCATCCAGCCCTGTGTCCCCCTCTGAGCCTCCTCAGAGCACCCTGCAGGGAGGGAGCTGGATGCGACCTGGGGCAGTGGAGAGGTTGCTGCTCCCAGAAGGCTTGCAGAGCTGCATGTCTGCAAGCAGTGGTACAGGGTTGCATTATCCACCAGCCCCTGGCTCTTTTCAGGTCACCAAATGGCTCTGGTTTTCTTGAAGGGAGGAGGAGGAGACAGGCAGGGATGGAGGAGAAAGTTTTGAGCTTTCTTGCTGCCTTTAAGTTATGTAAAATAATTTCTTATGGCTAATTTCAATGCAGCCAGCTCCTCCGGTGAAGTGGCTCAAACCATGAGGAGCCACACCAGAGCGGTTATTACAGCTGTTCCTCCAATTTTGGGGCAGCTGAGGAGCTTGCAATTACTACAGTAACAAAGCTTTTTCGGTGTTTCCATCCCCCAGGGTGCACCACAAATAGCTCGGTGCAAGGCCCCTGGGAAGGGGCCGCTTTGCAGGGGTGACCGCATCCTGGCGGTGCAGAGCCCGGGCACCAGCAGCATCACACAGAGCTGTAACAACAGGAAGGGAACAGGGACGTGCAGCCAAGTCACCCGCAACACCGCGGGACAGGGCAAGGAGAGGACGGAGAGAGAGTTATAAAGCCTCTTCAAGGAAAAGCCACCCTTCTGGACCCTTTCAACCCCAGCATGGGGCAAGTAGCACAAACGGGCTCGAACTGCTCCTCACCAACTCCATTCCTTCATGCAATCAAATGTGCAAAATTTGCACTGTTGATGTGGCTCAAGCCCTCTACACAGGCTCCTGCAGGAGTCTCAGCAAAGCCCAGACAGTGCAAATCTGCCCTGCCATGACAGCAAAGTAATTTCTCCTCCCTGATGTGTTTTATTACCCAACAGAAGGAAACCCATATTTTTGGAAATTGAATTACACTTTCTTGAATATTAAGAGAAAAAGTTATTCCCTTTGCTGAGCTGCATTAATAACTTCCCTGTTTTACAGCTCGCAGGGAGGGAACAAACTAAGTTTTCTCGTGGTGACTTTCAGTTCTCAAGTTGAGACCCAGAGTGTTGATCTGCTACTCATAGCGACAGCGAGCTGCTGGAGGAGGCTACGTCAAACACCTAGAGAGGAGGCACCCCAGGCACTTGGAAAGCGTCAGATTTTTAGAGGCAAGGCAGAAACTGGAGAACATGTTTTGAACCAGTGGGTACAAGTGTCCTGATGTCAAGGGCTCTGGTCACAGATTCAACTTTTAAAGAAACAAATAAACAAACAGAAAGAACCCCACCTTATCTTCCCAATGCAATTTTGAGTTTTTACCAAGGAAAAAGGGTCTTTGTCTTTACCCATCACAAGAACTTTTACCAGGCAAATGGTAGTGTAAAAAGGATGGTTCTTGCAACAAGGACCAACACCCCCGCCCTGAACATATATATATTTGAATTAAGTATCCTAACGTAAATCATCTTCCAGAATTTCAGCTTGTTTTCAAAGATCTCATACCTCTGCCATCTGGCAGTGGAGGCAACTCACCACATCTTATCAAGGAAATTGGGCCTTCAGACAGAGGTTTTTTTTTTTTTTTTTTTTTTTTTCCTAAGGCCCAAATTTCTTAAATCACAACCTTTATTAAACCCCAGCATGGTACAGATCACAGCCATAATTTTTTTTCCCCCACCTTCCCACCACAAATCCATTCAAAGTGAGTGACATTTGCAAAGTGTATTTTCATGGCCCTCCATAATCCCTTCAGAATATTAAGACTGCATTACTTTGTCTTTGGTTACATTAACTTCAATTTTCCTTATGAGTAAGTATTTGGCTAAAAATTAATATAGCGAAGTTGAAAAGAATCTTATGATAGGAAAAAGACTAATTTCATCTCTGGCTGCTCAGATACCAGAGTACACTGGGGTTAATGTAATTAACTTACAATTTTAGCCTAGGTTGTGTACATACACTGAATCTCCCTGCTGGAAACAAGATTAGATTTTATTACACTATATATCCTGGTTATCTTCACCATGCCTCCAATATTACTTCCCTCAATGACTTCAAGGCTCTCTGCTGCAATGAAAATGCAGAACCATCTGGTATTGAGCCCATGCAGTTTATTTAAGGATTTAATTAAATGCTCTAAATGGAGAGCTTCTTTGAATTAACATTTTAAATGTGACTTATTGCAGGTTTAATATTGTCTTAATGCCAACCTGGGAAACTCCATAGCCAAGTTGTTGACGTTTAAATTGAATTCATTTGGGTGGCTCCAGGGGGACTCATTAATTAATCTAAACAACTAATGGGGATTGGTTCTGACTTTTGATGAAGATTATTTACAGAGACAATTTGCAGTGAATAAAGAGTCACAGTAGGCAAATGTTTAATTGAATTTAAAAAAAAAAAGGACATCTCATTGTGTTCAATATCAAGGATGCATCTTGCAAGTAAGCTTTGAAATACCAAGAAAGGGACAATTGCTGGAAGCTTCCTAGCTGCAACTAACACAAAGAGAATGGGTAATTACATTTGCCTGTGTAATTTGCAGCTTGTAAGAGGACAACAGGTCTGACTGGCTTACAGTACACATAGAAAAATTCCAGCAGGAAACATTCTGTATTATGAAGACCAAGGTGCCCCACTCGCTTTTACTTACATACCAGAAAATGGCATTCTCCAACCAATGATCAGCTGGAAAAAACAGAGCCAACTCCTCTTGCTTGCATTTACAAAAACCCAGAACAACTGCAATGAGCTCAGCAGAGCTGTTTTAATTTACAACAACTTAACCTATAACATCCAATCTTCTTTTATTCTTTGATTATATCAACTTTGGAATCAGTTATTTGCACCTCTCGGTGCACCACAAGCCCTGCAAACACTAACATCTAGTGACGTGGTTAGTTTTCAGCAAGCCACAGTAGCAAAACAGTATCTGCTTCCCTGTGTAACTGCACTCATTAAAGCAAATCATCCTTTACTATTTTTCCACTGTTATCATTATCCCAGCTGATCTTGAAGTTGCCACCAAAGCAAGAAAACACAGTGTACTAAATGCTGTGCGTGCTTGCATTCCCAGGGAAACACAGCTCCTGCCTCGCAACCCCAGCTCCTGAGGGCACAAACACCTCTAAATACCTGTGATTTCAAACATGAATTCTTGAAGAGCAGCTGTGTGTTTAACACAAAGCATGCATGTTACTGGCGAGCATCCCAAGAAAGCACAGCAGAACAAGGAGTGAGACAGAGAGACAGGTCATGGGGTAAAGATGTCAGCAGCAGGTTGGGGCTCCCTTGCCTGATGCACCTCTCCTATGTGATTTCTGCTCTTGTTTGTTATGGATTGTCCCTAAACTAAAGCCAAACTGATTTTAGATTTAAAAGCACAGCATTGAAGGGCAAGAGAGGTGAAGGACAGAAGAAAAAAGGAGGACACTGAGAAGAAAAAAACCAACATCAAATACCACAAGTGCTACACTTCTATAGTGTGGCCATTAACCATGCAGAGAAGTTTGATGGAGAAATCATCCAGCACCTTAAACGCTCACATAACAGCGAAACACATCAACTACCAAAGATGCCCAGTGGAGACTGGAGCAGCACACACTAACTCTTCTTTCTGCAGCAATGTGACTGCCTCAAAGAGGTACCAGTTACTTGGGAGACTTGCATCTCTTGGTCTGTTTTAATCCAGACATGAAGGACCTCAGCTGTGGTCAGGTCTTTCAGGGAGCCTCATTCACGCAGAACAGGTCATATCTCACAGCGGGCACCTAAAAGCCTTTAGCAGGCAGTGGTCATCGAATGCTACTGATTTTGTCAAGCACACAAGGCAATCCAAACGTTCGATGTTTTTAATTCTACTGTGCTGTGTCCAGTTCTAACAACCAACTGCACATCAGTAAGCGCACTCCCTTTCTCCACCATTTGGGTCTGACAGGAGTCCTGCTCCACGCTAGCATTGCCCAGCTGGTTAAACCACCTCTGAGGACCGTTATCAGGGGGTGCAAACAAGACAAAACCACTGTGAACGTGCTTCACCTCATGTCAAAGGCAAGGCTGAACCCAGGCTGGGCTCACAGCGCTGAGTAGGGTTGTACGAGGCAAAGCCACCGTCTTCCCCACGTGCCCTGGTCTGCGTTGCACAAGCCCAGCCAGAGCCCAAGGCTGAGCCCACGCTCTCCTCTGATCTCTCTATGTCAGATTTGCATTTTATTTTCAATAATATCACAACCTGTCTTATCTGAATTGAAGAGGTTCCAACCTTCTTTTCTTTCCAAGGCTGGACACGTCCTGCATGCTAATTTAGGAGGCAATTGAGGGGGAGGGTACATTAAGAAAATGCACATAGCCATTAAGCCAGGGAGACTAAAGCATCCTGCCTCGATCAGCACTGCTGGATACTGTCTAGAGCATCGCCAGCTGCTCTCAGATACCTATAGTGGAGCTCTTTTATGCAAACACCTCCAGTAACAGCTTTTGTGGATCTGACAGACAGAGTGGTTAAAAATTAGGCATTCAGTGGGTATCCAGTGGAGAGACATTGTACAGCACATCTGAAGAGGGGAGTCACACTCTGAAAGGAAACTCTAAATTGTCTGAAGGGGAAAGGCTGCTCAGGCAGGCAGGATGGATCCCGACGGCAGATTAAGCCACACTGTGAGTATTGCCCATATCGTCCTTCTCCAACTTCCCAGCTCCCATGAATGTGGATTCACAGACAGAAGACAGCCATATCCTAAAAGAAACAACTGAGGCACATATTCACTGCAAATGGGAAGATGGAAGGATTATGGTGCTTTCCCCCCATCAACTCTCAAAATTTCCTACAAAACCTCTCTGCCGCCTTTTTTTTTAATCACCAACTCACTCAGGACTCTCTCAAGGTGGTGTAGCTGTTTCATGTATTTTATTTTCCCCAGACTTGCTTGCTCTCAGTATGAAAAGTGTCAGTTATTTTGGGAAACCTGAAATCAAGTGGGCGAGCAAAGGAATTATTCATGAGGACACCATCAGGAGGAAGGTTACCTCCTTCCCCCTGACGGGAGGCCGACAGCTCAGCCATCATTTCAGGCTCAAAATGAAGAGGCAAAAGTTTCTTCCCCCTTGAACCTGAATGAGGCATTAGAAGCTGAAATTACAGGGAAAGGCACAGCTGGTCCATCACCAGAGCAGCGAGGGGAGCTATGGCAATACTTGAGGTTCCTTCCAGCCCTGTGCATCTAAGTCTTAGTAAAAATCGAGCACATGCTGTAATATCCATTAGGTTTGGGTATCCACAAGGGCATAAAGCTGGTGCTTGCTTAGTCTGTAGGGCTCTGTCCTGCTTTAAATGCCTGCCCTCCCTTCCCAGAGCAGGGACCTTCCAATTTCACCCCTGGGAACTGAGGTTTCCCTCATGCTGATGAGATGGAGAAGTGTGGCTTAAAGCAATTCTTGTCTTCTAAAGCTTCTCTTAGATATAACGCTATTTTTTTTACTTGGAGCAACCAACTCGGTATGCACCTGCCTGTGAAAATAGCACATATTACAGATAACCTTCTCAATAAAAGATGCTAGGTTTGATACACACGGGACAGATGCAAGAGCTTTATTAAACAACTTCTCTTTCCAAGGCCTTCAAGAAAACAGTCCTTTAGCAGCACTGACTCACCTCAGCTCTTCCCATACACAAAAGCTACACTAATGGCCATTAAACCATCATTGCTGGCTTGCAGCACTGACAAACCAGAGGGTTTGGCTTGATCCATGATAGCAAGGTCAATGAATGGCAGAGAAGTCATCTACCCAATAAAGACTGCTGGCTGTAGAGGGGTCACTGGAGTGAACGAAACATTATCTGAGCAAAAGTGGTTTGGTTTTTTTTTAATCCTGGAGCTGGTGGGGCAGTCCTTGCTTAGCAAGGGTTTCTAATGCTCACTGCATTTTCTTTTGAAACACCTTGTTTCTGTAGGGAATACCAGATGCTCTGGCTATGCTGCTATTGCCTAGGGACAGCCTTCAGATATTTGATTTTTTTTCTACTTCATCGATCATCAAATCAAAATATCTTATCCAAAGTCCCATGGACTCCTGTGGGCTTTGACACCAACCATTAAAAGTGTCTGCTAAAAGGTAACCACACTGTTCTTGCCCAGGGCAGGAGCCAAATAGCCAGGAGGGAGAGCTGACAGATTTGGGACTGCCATTTAGGTTACTGCAAAATGCATATCTAAATAATATACATTTATATATTTCATATTTTATATGTATAAATATATCAAGAATGTATATACACACACATGCACTCAAACTTCTTAAAAAAAAAAAAAATCTCCCCCAGTGATACTATGAAAAACCCTACTATGCAGCCTATTCTAATCGAAGGCTGATCAAACACAAACACTTGTGTAGAAACAAACCTTGACAGAACAGCTAAATGGCCTTCTAGGGAAGCAGAGCTGATTAAAACCAGCAAACTAAGTTTGGAAATGAGGTGACAGAAACTGGTATGTGAAGATGCATTTTTCTTTCTTATTCTCATTTACATGCCTCCATTATATACAAGACTGTTCTATGAAAAAAAAAATAAATTTGTTATGTTGAAAAGTTGGATGGTAAAGCCATCACCTTTGTCACTGTTTGGATTAAAACGCATCTTTTCACATCCCACATGCAAATGGAATATAAACAGTAAAACAGGAACATTTAAATAAATATTTGCAAGGGGGGTTTATTTGTTTTTACATACTTGTCCTGCTCCAGACAGGATCCACAGACCACACAGAGTGTCAAAAAACACCACTTCTTCGCTCCCTTACAAAAAAGGAACAGGAACTCATGCATTACCAGAGGAGATCTGGGTAAGTGGAGAAGAACCTCAGGCTTACAGGCAAGATTTACACTCTCAGATGCAAGCATCAATCCAGGATGCCTATATCCATTTTCATATCTTGCACCAAACAGCTACATGAACAGCTTGTAACAGAGTATGATCCTGAACCCGAGTTTCAAGTAAAGCTGAACTTGGGTTTCACAAGTGTCAAAAACATCACCCCAGTCTGGCTACCTCTGTCATAGTTTATCTCAGCAATGGTAGACTAATTTTTGCCAACCAGGGTACACCCCTTTCTTTTGTAAGGCAGAAGACACCAACACAATTAGTGTTAAGAAGCATCATTTAGTTTTGGATTAAACAAAGCTAAAAGACTGACCTGTCTGTCACCAAGATCTTGATTGTCTTTGGTATTAAATTCACAGGCAGAAGCTTCCATGTCCTGGGAAAAAAAAATTGTGTTATTCCCAAATTTTATACCCATGTTTGTTCTAACAGTATTTACACTACACAGCACACAGAAAGTTAGCTTCAACTTCATGCTCAGTGTTTCTGGTAGCTCAAGTGCAGGAGGGACCAGAAATGAAGAAATAAATGTTTCCAGTTTCTCAGCACTGATACGGATATACAGCAAAAGACAGCCAATCCACTCTTGAGGGACAAAGTGGCTGGAAATGCACAGAAAAAGCCTTAAAAAAAAAAGAAAAGAAAAAACTTCTTTTCCTGTCTAAACTTTCTCTTTAAAAAAAAGACTGAAAAATCCAAGATACCTGCCACCTTCTGTAGCAAGAAATGGGACAGTTTTTCCAAAAACTTTTAAAATCTAACATTTCATCAGAACTTGAGCAGCCAATAACAGCTAAGGATGCTCTGCAGTTCTGCAGCCTCTGTTCCCACAAAGCTTCCCCCTCACCCTATCCATTGCCCCTGTTGGTGCCAATATCTCTTAGAGAGATGCAAACACAGACAGAAAGAGCTGGTTTGTCTGAAGACCCCCGGCTGGTAATGGCAGACTCGAGAACAGAGCTCGGAGCTGCAGAAAAGCTGCCTCATCTCTGCTAGAAAATCCTTGAAGCTTTGAGGAAAAACCAAAGGTGACAGCAGGAAGGCTCCAGAAAAGGCATGGGGAATTGAGTCTGCTATAGCAACAATATCTCTGTAAATTGTTCTCCCGGTGAAAAGCCAGCATGGTGCTAAAAACCACTGAGTTTTACATTGTTACCTAGAGCATGAAATAACGTCCCCGTTGAGGGCTACAGGCTCGTAAAGCATAACGGAGAGTCATGAGTGGGATTTCCAAAGGTACCTGAATGCTTTTCAATAAGGCTGTACTCCTAAATTATTGAGGCACTTTAGAAAAATCCCACTTCGTAGAAGTAAATCCACAAGATATCAGTATCCCCATCAGTCCTCCTGGACTTTGTGGTTACAGAATAAACGCCCTAGCAAAACATCAGCTGGTAAATTGTAGTGCGATTGCTGATGCCTGAGGATAATGTCAGGAGGGTGGCCAGGCTCCCTTCACTTAATTCTTCATTTTACCTTTGAAAATATCAACAAGCTGCTCTAGAGTCAGCTTAGCTTCCTCAAAATTTGTGTAACACTCATATTTGTTGGACACATTCCTGAGGCAGAGCAAGGAAAGCTACTAAGAGAACATGACATAGGCTTTCAAAAAAACCCAAATCTGTCAAATATATTGTTTCTACAGTGTGCCCATATTTTCCTTCACTGTGCATGTGGATGGGCATCTATTTTGTAGGCAGCCTGTACAGACCACAGCAGGAGGCACCCACACACATTCAGGGTTTGTGCAGAGGATTTCCCCTTGATCTCCTGGCAAATAAAGTTTAATACAATGGGAGATATCTGTTGGCTGTTTATATTCAGAATATCTAACAGTGGAAGAATTACTACATGCCAAGTGAGACACCTTAAATACCAGATTAACACACAAGCAACAAAACCTCTGAATTAGATGCCAGGGTGTAAGAGACAGGGCTGGCTCATCTCTGCCTTGGCCAAAAGCTAGGAAATCCAGACCAGAAAGTCCTGTTTCATGCACACAATAACTGGTAAAATCAAGCCTGTGCTTACGTTGTTTAGTAACTAAATTATCACCCACTCCCTTTTCAGCCTTCTGTGCTGAACTACCCAGGGCAGCAGATTAAGGGAAAGGGAACATGTAAAGTGGAAATTCATCAGCTTTTGTTTCTGGAAAATACAAGTGAAAGAGGGGAAGGCAGAATTAGAAAGACGTAGCTCTGAGACACAAAGCATACCAAGACAAATGCCCATTACTCAGCACAATGTTCTACTACTTTCTTAGCAACAGGCATCACTTGGATTCATTTTCTGAAAGAAAACAGACTGTCTCAACAGCAGCCTGATGGTCTCAGCAATTTGCTTTACAATTACTCACTAAACTACCTTGATTTAATTATTCAAGAAGAATCTCACTGCCACTGATAACTACTTAATTAAAAACACAACTTTAGAGCAATAAGAGAGTCACATTATATTGCATTTGAAATAGATTTCTTGCTGAAAACATGCGCAGTTCATTTTAACCGGCTTAATGTGCCAATATATTTAGAGTCTCAAGGATTTTAAGAACGGCTCGAGCAACAGTGATCATCCAGGGGCTGCAAACAACACTCATAAGCTTGCTCTCATTCAGAGTAATTCCAGTAAAATCAAATTAAGAAAAGCATCACTGCAACAGAGCTAGTCTAGCGCATAAGCAAACTTTACGCTCACGAAAGTCAGCAGCTGAGAGCTCAGGACAAGCTCTTACCCTGCTTGCAGTCCTGCTTCACCTTTCCCAAGCACTGCCACTTCTCCCTGCTCACCTGCCTCCTGCCCTTTCTGCTGGTGCGAGAGGTCCACAGGTGACGGTGCAAAACCCTAACTGGGGCTTCCCTCTGCATTCCCAGCCAGGACCCACCAGCAGAGGAGGATTCACCCTGGTCCCAGCTGGGGCAAGTGCAGGTGATTTCACCCCTTGCCATGACCTGCCTTTTCTCTCTGGTGTTGCTCTGTTACAGGGCAAAAATGGGAAACTTGTGCTCGTTCTGGAAAAGCGCCCTTGGCCCTGACAAATCCTCGGCACTACCTTCAGCTCAAAGCATTGCAAGGGCATGAACAGCAAGTGTCCAGACTGGCGAGCTCCTGTGCCTGAACCTCAGTCCCGAAAGTCGCCAGAATCTCCCCAACAGGATCTTCTGCCTCTGCCCCAGCCTGCGTGCGTGGCGGGGGGGAATATCCAGCCCTTTCCTCCATGCCCCCTGTGTCAGCATGGTGGGAGCAGCTCAAATCCTCCAGGTTGGAGATCTCTGGCTGAGGGCAACTGCCTGAAAGCAATTCCCATTTTTTATGAATCTTAGCATTGTGATGGGTATCAAGTATGGGTATCATCTGATCCTTGCAAAAGTCAAGAGCAGTCTTTGATAACTTGGTTTTTATTAACCTGTGACAGAAGGGGTTGTGAATTAATTGGCTCAATTGCTACTGTGATAGAGATGGAGACAGCCTTTGGGGGAAAGAGATGTTTGTTGCCTATGGTGAGAAGGACCAGGTGCAAGCAGGGGTAACTGCAGACAACAGCATGACTCGTGCAGCGCTTTCTGAGAGCACTGGCTAGATTCAGACTGTGCCAAGTGATGTAGGAAAGCCTCCCAAACTACCAGCATGCCATTTCCTATTTAGTTATTTAAAACACCTCTCCTTTCCCTTAACTAGGAGGTACTGGCTCCTTTGGTTTTAATACATTTTTAGTACAGCTGAAACTATGTGTGTATTTATATATGAAAAAATTAAATGACTGCCTTGGATATTATCTTCCCGGTTTATTGTGTGCCCTCTCTTCCCTTCTCTTCCCGGAGAGACCAACCATCACATGAAAATGCTTTTCATCATCTGCAAAATTTGATGCCCAAAATAGCCCCACGGTTGCCCTAGCAACTAGCATTTATTCCCCCTCCCCCCAGCATCCCCCCCTTTGCATATTGCTGCATATTTCTATCATCTCTTTCCAGGCACAGTTCATAAACACGGCTGCATAATAAAGAATGTTATCACCAATGACTTACAGCCCAGCTGCTGCAAATAAGATATGAAGTGGCAGGGAAATACAATTTCATGCAGCTAGGACAACAGATTGATTGGGTGCCCTTCAAATTTGATGCCACTTCTTTAAGTCTGTCCAAATTCAAAAAAAAAAAAAAAAAGTTAGTTTCCCCATCTTTCCATGGTAGCAACAGACAATAAAAGTGGGAGATAATTCACTAGGACACTCATTATGTCTGCGGCAACCTTGCCCTGAGAGATTGACAATTTAAAGAGATGTGCTTCTTTTCCCTGCCACCTCCTCTACTTTTTCCTCAGCCACCCTTCTTCATCAAAAGTCTTATTCCTCCAGTTTGGTTGCCTGTTTAATTTAATTATCTTCCCTTTCAAATTATTATTTCTCTTCAGATTACTAGCCAGAAGTTTGTTATAGATAGAGACAAGCAAAACCCTTAATTTCATTACCACCATCTCCAAAATTTTATCATTTTTATTTAGTTTTGGTAGAACAATATGAAAAGCCTCCCTCCCCTAGCATTTCTATCAAAGAACACCCCAGCAAGAATAAAGAGAGGTGTGATTTTAAATTCTTCTTCCTCCCTGTCATTTCTGATGAGTTGACTTTCAAGGATATGGAGATCTGCTTTGGAGGCTGATCTGAACGTGCAGATATCACCTTGTGATCTGGTAGTACCAAAGTGCAATAGAGTGGGACAAAGACCAGCTGCTACCAGATGGGCTGTGCTGGTGCACACAGGGTGCTCCTGCTTACAGGAGAGAGAACACAGCTGGGTGCAGGCAGAGGCAACCCCTGCACATCGCTGCAGTCCAGGGTTTCTCTCCCATACTCTCCTCTCCTTTCTGACACCCCCCCCCC
>VYZV01029385.1:320451-371572 GCA_013401275.1 Pandion haliaetus | reverse complement strand
CCCCCCTCCATTGCTAATAGTGGTTTACTGAATTCTTCTACGCCCTTGTGTGTTGCCCAGGGCAAGCTTGCAGTGCCTGTCTTTGAGACACTGTTCCTTCCTCCCTCCCTCCCTCTCGGGTGCAAACTGCCTTCCCCCTGGCATCCCACGTGGGCTGTTGCTTTGCATGGAAAGGATGCCTGGAGGAGTGCTGGCAAGGATGGGGGTCATTCTGTAATGGGGCCCTTGGCACTGACCTCAGACACTGCAACTGTCAGGGGAAGAGCAAGGCGCAAGATGTGTAATGGGTGCACAGGGACCTCATTGCTTGGAAATTTGCAGCAAAGGAAAATCTGGTTTATTCCCATTTAACAAAGAGAAGAGAGAGACCCATCAGACGTGTTGTGCAGCCTCTGGCTCTAAATTGTCTCTAGGATTAGTTAGTACTAATCAATCACAATTGACCAAAGGAACCACAGAGGGAGGAAATCCCTCCTCCTCCTCCTCCTCCCGGCAGAAGCTGTTCTCTTAGTGCTCAACAGCAGCAACAACCCCCAAATTCTCCCAGAGTCCTGAACTCACCCATGTGCATCTGGAGAGATCACAAAGTTTGTCATCTCTTCAGCAACTCTACTGAGCATTTCTCATAGCCAGGGATTGCAACTGCCAGGCTGACCCGCATCCAGCTCTTCCTGCCCAAGAGCCTGAAGATACAGGGATCGGTTGCTCCTTGATCTGATTATATTCAGTGTGTGACCTGCAAGATCCCATTGCCTCTCAGTTCCTCCTTTCCTATTGGTACATTGCAATTATGAATCTAAAACAAGGTTTCAAATACAAACAGCTCTGATTTGTGCAATGAACTGGATCTGAATTCTTGCCGTTTGCACTCATTGGTCCTAGGATGTTGTGACGCTTAAACTTGTAGGACATTTGCCAGCTCTTCAAATGGAAAACATGAAAGCAGTTCAGAATAGGATTATTACTATTATTAAAATGAGAGATGTGGTTTTAAACCCTAAACTGCAGATCAGGAAAGTTAAAACCATTTTCCATCTTGAAATACATTCAATGATGGAAAACTGAAGTTAGCATTAAAGCAGCACTCATGGGTCACACAGAAAAGTGTGTTTTGAAGTAGTAGTAGAAGATACCACAGCAAAGTTGGTGGATTTTTGTTTCTTTATTCTATTTTTTTTGCTGGCACTTCTAGAAGGAAAAAAGTAGAGATGAGGAGAAGCAGAAAATGTGTAATATGAGAAGGAAAGATTTTTACAAACTAATTTCTACCACCTCCTTTGAGGCATGAGCAGTTCTTTAATCTAAGAAGGGTCATTCCTGTGTCATTTTTCTGCCCTAAGTGGAGGCCAAGTTCAAGAGGACTGTGTTTCTTTTAATTTCCTTTGGATACAAGTACTTGGATACAAAATCCCATTTATCTTTCTTGACTCAAGTAAATACATTAAAAAAAAACAAAAAAAACTTAGTCTGTCCTATAAATACCCCATAATATACAGGACCAAACATCACTTTTTTTTTTTTTTGCACCTAAAACCTTAAACCCTACTGACATCATAAAACATAGGCGTTCCCCATCCCATGATTGTTTCCCATAATGTAGGAGAACATTAAAGAGAGAAAAATTGTGCTGAAAAATGACATCTTATCTATTTCCTTCCTTCCTACCACCACTCCATGTTTTTGTCATTGCAGGTCAGACACCTGCTCCCCACATTGTAATCTGTGGAAGTGATAAATGCTCATAGGCAGTGTGATTACGAGTGGCTGTATTCGCTTGGTGTCAATCTGGAAGCCGGCACATTCGCTCAGTTACCATTCTTTGTCCTGCCAACAAGGCCGAAAAAGGGGCAAAAAAAGGAACTGACAATTTTTCTTTCCCTCCTCCTTGTCCCTGGAGGGGAGAGCTACTGCCAGGCCCAGATGCTATATAAACCCCCGTATCAGAGAGGGGATGCTGCAGCTATGAGCACCTTTACAAGCTCTTATGAGAATGGGGAATAAGGAGGATAATTTACATGAGCTGGGAATCTCCTGGATTTGACCATGACCTCTGCATGGCTATGGATGTATTTAACATGGCAAGACAGATGGGCGGCAAGCCAAATTGCAGCATAACCTGGCAAAGCCCAATTTAATCATTGTTGCACCAGCAACAGGCAGCCCACTGATTGATTGACTTTCCCTGCTGCCGGGCTGTATCACATCCTCATTTAGGCAGACCTTGGGCCACCCTGGAGGGGTTGAACAGGTCAAGGAAGAAGAGTCTCGTTTGGCTTTTTCCTGACCCATCATAGCAGCCTATGGCCCTGCCCTGCTTCCAAAGCAGTGGCTGCAGCAAATACACTGAACGTTCCCTCTGGAACAGGGAATGAGGTACAGCGCTGATATTCTGCACTTTCTGGTCTTACCAAGGACCTTCATCCTTCCTCTTTGGACTCCTTTTGGTGGCTGAATCTGTCAGTGGCCATTGAAACCTGTGCTACACCACATGGACTCTACCCTGCACATCCCCTGTAGTGCTTACGTCCAGCCTTAAAACACAAAGTATTTTACAGGCACATCTGGAGGTACCTGGTGAGCCTCTCCCCAGGTAGGGGAGCCCTGCAGTCACTGTCCATAAAGCAGATGCCATTTTTTTTACTGCTCTCCAACATCTTCCCCTAAACCCCATGTACCACTCTCAAGCAAATATTAAAGCATTCACCCCTTCTCTACTAAATTACATCAGGACAGTGGTAGAGTCACAGAAAGGCTCAGAGCTGGGACAGACACCAAACTCCCATGCACAGCTGTAACCCCTGCATGATGCCGTCCTTTCTGGCAATGCTCTGCATCAACCCCAGCTCACCGTGCAAAGCCTGGTGCAACACCACGCTTCCAGAAAACACAGTGCTGGGGCCAACAACAATGCAGGGACAGCTGAGGTCAGTACTTTGGGGAGTGGTTACTGACAAGGAATGCTCTCTTATGCTATCTATGTTATTTCCAACCACGATAGTCCAAGTGAAAAAGCTGTTATACTGGTGCAGCTGTAGGAACTGCAATCTTGCAGGCCATGGAAGAAACCAAAATGAAAAGCCAGGCTCCTGTCCAAGCTAGTGTGATCACAGGCAAGTTATGTCACACCCTCTCTTTGTAAAGGCACACTTAGGAACAGAGAAAAAATAAGAGAAGATTTAGCAATGCCATTCCATGGGATGGGTCCTCAGTGCAGACGAGATGTAGGCATTAGCTAAAAAGACCATCATTTACAATGAAAAGGCCACAGCGTGCCACTGTGCAACCAGAAATTACTCTCTAAGGAGAAGCAATATGCACACTTGGTTCAAATTTAAGGCAATGCAAATACAAAAAACAACTCATGGGAAAGAAAGTGCAGAGGATGCTTCATAAGGTACAGGTAAAAGCCTTTTGACTCCCAGAGGTAACTCTTCCACTTTTGTAACACAACAATGATCCAAAACATTCTGCGTTTCACATGGTGAATGCTAAACCTGCCCATTTTCCCAGGGTTTGGTTGTACTGCAATTAGGTGGACGATAACACAAAAGCGTGCATCACAGATTTTGTCCAAAGCATGTGGCTTCGTAGACTTTGCTGTCTGCTTGAAGTAGATATTGTTGCTCATCGGGCAAGTAATATTCGTTACCTTCCTACAGCACACACTTCTGTTGCAACAGTCTGCTCACACAACAGTTTTAGGTAGGTGGGGAAAACTTACAGACTTGCACTGATGTCAAGAAATGGCACCTTTATGCTGAGGCACACTTTCTGAGGAGCTTGAACAAGCCCCGGGTTAATGATACCAAGTACAGTGCACAGTGGGACAGAGAAATAAAAGCAGTTTACCACATTAGAAAATAAACGTTTTAATTAATTCTCAATAGAAATAGCTGGAAACAAAAGCCATGCCCAGATGGGAGATATGAGGAAGGCTAGAAATCCGCTATGGAGGTGAGGCTTCAACACTGCAAGATACGGGAACCCAGCGGTGCTGATGGCCACCCCTGTTCATGACCACCCCTCTGCCCTCCAAGCTGGAGATGGGCACTGGCACCTCCGCATGGTTTTGCTTTGGAAACTGGGCAAGTTAGGAGCGGCATCGCATCCCTGAGTGCAGGGTGAGTGGAGCCTCTCCGGGGCCAACAGACCTTTAACACATCCTTTTTGCATTTGAACCAGTGAAGTGGGAGTGAAGCCCTTAAGGCAGAATCTGCTGGTTCCCCAAGTCACTCCGTCACTTTACAGGTGGGGAGGACACATCCCAGGAACAGGCTTTCGAGTTGTCAATGACACTGTGGCTCTGCAGTGCAATAATTCATAAATATTTATACACACAAATGTGCTCACATACACACCCTTTGTTCTGCTTTTGTGTTACATAGAGGGGAATTTTGGCTCTGTTCTCTCTCCCTCACCTGGATTTGCTCTGCCCTTTCTGCTGGATACAAGGGATTTGATTGAATTAACTTAATTGGCAAATGTATTGTTCAGACAGCTGTGACAGAAATGACTTCGTGCATTAGTCAGAAGGTTAAGTAGCTCATGGCAGCTCCCAACACCTTTTTTGCTGCCAGACACCTCTGTACCGACTCTGAATCATTGTGCTTCAAAGCAGGTTTAGAGGGCAGATCTGCTGTGTTGTACATCATGTTTGGGTGCAGAGAGGCAGCGTGGTCAGAAATGTCTACGTCTCTGGCTACTTGCCATGCTCCCAGACATTTGCCATGTCACGTGCATTGGAAATTGTACCTACACGGCATTTTTCTTGGAAAGAGGGCAACCGTGTGTCTGGTAAACAGCTCTGCCATGCAAGGCAATGTTTCTGCTTTGTCTTTGTCTCACATGCTATGGTTGAACTTGGCCTGTCTTGCAGGCCTCAAAGCCTCACAGGAAGGCTGTGCATGCCCATGCCCTGCTCTGGTGATGCTCTGCAGTGCTGATACTCTCACCCCATCACCTCACCTTTGCAGCCTGAGTTCCTCCCATGGTATTAGTAGGACCACAGTCACCCAGGTATCCCTGCACAGAAAACAGAGCAAGAAACATCTCCAGACGGAGATCCAGGTCTCTAGACAGGATGACTTGTTCATGGGCAGACCTTCCTCTCTTCCCTCTGACTCTCCAGTAGCTGAGCTGATGAGGCTTATAACTTCAGTGCCTCAGCTAAGTGCCGAAAATGGACTAGTTGTCAGCAGTCCTTCCCTTTGTTGTGGTTTAACCCCAGCCAGCAACTAGGTACCACGTAGCTGCTCACTCACTCCTCCCCCCTCCCAGTGGGATGGGGAGAATTAAAAAGAAGTAAAACTCATGGATTGAGATAAGAACAGTTTAATAACTAAAGTAAAACATAATATAATAATAACAATAATAATATAATAATAATAGTAATGAAAAGGAATATAACAAAAAAAAAAAAAAAGAAGAGAGAAAAAAAACCCAAGAAAAGACAAGGAATGCAAAATGCAATTGATCACTAACNATACTGAGCATGACGTTCTACAGTATGGAATATCCCTTTGGCTAGTTTGGGTCACCTGTCCTGGCTATGCTCCCTCCCAGCTCCTTGTGCACCTGCTTGCTGGCAGAGCATGGGAAGCTGAAAAATCCTGAACTTAGGATAAGTGCTACTTAACAACAACAAAAACATCAGTGTGTTATCAACATTATTCTCACACTAAATCCAAAACCCACTGTACCAGCTACTAAGAAGGAAGTTAACTCTATCCCAGGTAAAACCGGGACACTATTCTCCCTTGAACCGTTTTGCCTGTTACACCCTCCATTTTGCACAAACCACATAATTTTACAGCTTGGAAACCCATGATATGCACGTGATCTTCCACGACATTGTCAATACTTTGCCCTCCTTTGGATTCCTGCAACTAGAAGAAAAGCCAAGCAGATATATGTCAGGAGCACAGGGAAGCAGAAGGGGAACCTGATGGCTGGGGATGCTGTGGGACAGGCCAGGACGTAAAATGGGAGAGACATTTTCCACTCTTCTTCTCATGGGCTGCGCCACTCAAGACGGAGCCAGGCCCTGCAGTATGACAATGCTGTATATGCACAAAAGCCATTGCTATACCAATGGGAAACAGGCTATTGCCTTTGTCGCTGACAGCAGCGATGGCTGCACTACAGAGGCTGATGGACACTTTCAGTACATGGGTAAGGCAAGCAACCCTTCGGGATGTAACTGTTGCCTGTACCACAGCTCGGGATTAGAGCATCTCCTCTGCTCACAGCCTCTGGGGCTTGCAGCCTTTGCTGTTCTCCAACACTCCCTCCAGTCGCTGGCAGCAGACATGGCCAACAGCCCGTGATGTAAAATGAGATGTCTCCAGCTGTGACCTGGGCAGGCTCACGTCCCCATGCAAACCTGACAAATCCAATGACTGAAGCCCCACTGATCTGCAGTGACTTTGTGGGTGTAAAGAGAGACAGCGGCATTAATCCTGAGGTTGCCTGAGAAGTGTCTCTGTCCCAACCATCACCTTCACTGGATGCTGCCAGCACTCAGACAAGACCAAATTGCCCTCTCATGCATGGAGGAGGTCACCTCTAGATGACCAGCAAGGCAAAGTGTGGGAGAAGCTTGTCTTTACCGCTGCTTTGCACCCTAAGCATCCTCTGGACAGGCAGTGGCCTATCGCCCAGGGCTGGCAGGACAGCCCTTCCCCAGTACCATGGGCACTTGAAAAACACATTTAAAGCAATTCTCTGCATATACAGGCAGAGAGAGAATGGGAAATTTTCATAACCATTTTGATTTCCAGTAACTGAAGCCAGTGTAAATCTCTGTTTTTTATGAATCTCACTTACATTTTGTGCCTGACTTGTGCATAAAACTTCCCCAGATTTACACAAGCTAACTCCATAAGTCATCCCCTTCCCAATCGGGCCCTATATCTTGATGACCTTTTAGAAACCAATGACTGCTTTCCTGTTGTTATCCATAATTGGAAAAGCACTGGAGATAAGAAAATTTATAGCAATGAGTGATCTACCTGCAAGAGACAATAAAGAACCCTGGGTGATGAAAGAACGGGGAAGAAAAATCCCACACACAGAGATGCGCAGGCGCATGGGCACACACAGACACACACGCAGCTCAAGATGAACTTTCCCTGTTTTTACTAAATCTCTCTCAGTTCTCTCCTCCTTGAGCCCTTGATTCCCCTGATCATGCATCCTCCACTCTGCAGGACAGATGCACCCGTCAAGCATCTGCTCTGATTTCAGTCTTCTTGGAATTTACTTAGAAATCTTTTGGTTTAATGTGAATGAAGCATCATATAGGAACTCACCTTCACTCCCGAAGTGAATAATCCCATCACACAACACACCCCTCTGGGAAAGCAAACCAAGACTGCAATGTATATACTGCTATAGGCATAATGCACAGGGAGACGGGCAGCGTAGACCTCAGTGCTTGTCACACAGCACACATGCGCATCACTTTGGGGTTAATCGCAAAGACACATTAATCACCTCACCATCTTCCACAGCGATCTCTGTCAGCAGGAATCATTCCACACAACAGGATCACTGAACTGCTCCTGGACATCAAAAGACCCATTCCCAGAGTGAATCTTATTTTGTTTTGAAACAAAGGCAGAAGGTTACGTGCTGCCATATCCCTTCTCTGGGACTGAACCAACAGACTGGGATGCAGCACTCATATACGTAAGAAATGGGAGCTGTCTGTAAGGAAGCAGTCCTGATCTTGGATGTACCCAAGAAATTCAGGACATGGCAAGACTCAAGAAGGGAAACAGTTCTAGTCACATCTACTTTCAAGTCAGAGTAACCCCGATGACATTCTTGTCTATAGAAACCAAGGAGGCACTGAAAGGAAAAGAAAAGGAGCATTTCCTAGTCCAAGGGTAAGAAAACATAAACCAGCTGTATTAATAAGGCTGAGTGTAGCGGGGATGTCTAAGGTTTGCAAAACAGAGGGATGAAAATCTACATACAAATAATTTGTCCAAACTTACCGTAAAGGTTGCTTTCAACCTTCCTGCAAAAGCAAGAGGCTCCTACGAGAAGCAGCCAGCATTCAGGGGCACTGCAGAGGACAAAAGTAAGGACTCCTTAGTCGGATGTAGCACACGTGCAAGTAGCCTTCAGGAAATTACCTAGTCCTTTCAGGTCTCCATGTCTTCTACTGAAAAGTGGCGATAAAAGGGCAATGCTCAGTTCCTATTGCAAGAGCATTTTCAGGTAGTTGGACAAGGGTAGAAAGGAGCTTATCCAAGAGCTTTAGGGTAGGAAGGCTCTACAAAGGAATCTGGACAGGCTGGATTGATGGGCTGAGACCAACTGTATGAGGTTCAACAAGACTGAATGCCGGGTCCACTTGGGTCACAACAGCCCCATGCAATGCTACAGGCTTGGGGAAGAGTGGCTGGAAAGCTGCCTGGCAGAAAAGGACCCGGGGGTGTTGGTCGAGAGCCAACTGAGTATGAGCCAGCAGTGTGCCCAGGTGGCCAAGAAGGCCAATGACATCCTGGCTTGTATCAGAAATCATGTGGCCAGCGGGACTAGTGATTGTCCCCCTGTACTCGGCACTGGTGAGGCTGCACCTCAAATACTGCGTTCTGTTTTGGGCCCCTCACTACAAGACAGACACTGAGGTGCTGGAGCGTGTCCAAAGAGCAACAAAGCTGGTGAAGGGTCTAGAGAACAAGTCCTGTGAGAAGCAGCTGAGGGAATGAGGGCTGTTTAGTCTGGAGAAAAGGAGGCTGAGGGGAGACCTTATCACTCTCTACAACTACCTGAAAGGAGGTTGTAGTGAGGTGGGTGTTGGTCTCTTCTCCCAAGTAACAAGCGATAGTCCAAGAGGAAATCGCCTCAAGTTGTACCAGGGGATATCTAGATTGGATATTAGGAAAAATTTCTTCACCAAAAGGGTTGTCAAGCATTGGAACAGGCTGCCCATGGAAGTGGTTGAGTCACCATCCCTGGAGATGTATAGAAGACGTGTAGATGTGGAATGCAGGGACATGGTTTAGTGGTGGACTTGGCAGTGCTAGGTTAACAGTTCGACTCAATGATCTTAAGGGTCTTTTCCAACCTAAATGATTCTATGACGAGAGTTGCTAACTGTAAAAAAAGCGGCTCAAAACCACTGCTCTTGCTCAAGACACACAGATGTAAGCAACCTGCACCCGCTTCTATCACTGTACAAGCGTTTTAATGCACCTCTGAAGCCTGCCCTGGCCTAAAATGGATCCCAGCCACAGGGCCATGCCTCAGCTCAGCTTTCTTATTTGCAGTCAGAAAGATTACGCAGAACTATCTGTAATAATTAACTCCTAAGAGAGAAGTTAAAGTAAAACCAGTAAAAGCAAGCATCTCAGAACCAGAAAAAAAACCCAAACAAACCCAAAACAGATGACAAATGCCTGGCAAGGGCTGGGATGAGGAAAGGCAAACAGAAAGGAGTGGTTGTCATTGAGGAAGCCCTGGCAGCTCTCCCCTACCAGCACTCAGCCCTCACAAATAAAGATCTCTGCAGCTTCAGTGAAGGTCACTGAGTTTTGTGTGCAGTGGAAGGCTGCTCCAGATGTACCTAATTTGCAGCTTTTGAACTGGTTTCTGGTTAGTTCTGCCCAAGGCTTTTTTGGGGAAATGAGGTGATGGCATCTTAGCTCAGGGCTTGAACGCTCCACCTTGCTGGGGTCTCCTCCAGCTGTTCTCCTCTGGTTCTGCTGAATTCAGCCTGTGCTGAGGACATCTCCCTCAGACGTCTGTATTTTCAGATTATTCATATGAATTGATTAGTTCATCCCACAGCCACCCTGATCATATTCTTCTTATGTACTAACATCTCAATGAATGAGCAGTCAAGTAGAAAATGAATGCATTAGTGCCGGATTGCGTTACTAAGCTCTTGTATATGCTAACAAATGCAGCAGTGTTTAATTCAGCCAAGTAACAAACAGGTAGTTACAGAGTTAAACAGCACAAGTGTCCAAACAAGAGCGAAACATCAAAAAAACCTCTTAATATCTTTTGGGTTTAGCATTCAAATTAGCTTTGGACACGTGTGTGTGTTTGAGGAGAATTCTTTTGTCTGGGTATAGAGACAATTTCCTAATAGTATTTTCACAATTATGACACTGGACTAGCCACTTTCATCCCTGCCAGGGTAGAACTGATTACAAACCAGCTAGTTAATTAAAACAACAACCTGCATTCAGACCTGCTTTTCAGCAGAAACTAAGCTTAGAAAATTATTTTTTGTAACTCCATTGGAATTGCTATTTGCAATTCAATATGCAAGATAAAGTGCTGGGAACGGAGAAATGCAACTTTTTTTTCTTCCTTTTTTTTTTTCTTTTTAAATCATACACGGTATGAGATATTTTCCTATTTCCATCCACAAGCAACTACAATTGTATATATGAAAAAGAAAAGCTCAGAGAAAGCACACTAATCTCAAAAGAAATGGGTACATTTTCTAAGCAGGTTGGCCAGTCAGGAACTTCGCTCTTGTTACATTGACTTACTGCATGATACAGAGAATAGCAGCTCTCTGGGTCACAATGTATTAATCAAAACTTTATGAGCAATAGATGAAAAAGTCTGGAAAATTTCCACATAGACCAAGCCTCAGGTTTGACTTCCTTGTTTACAACAGACCAGTACTTCTGCAGACACATAAAGCCATGCAGTCCGAGCACACCCACCGCTATTGCGTTCGGTGGGCATGGAGCACACAGACCTACTCCTGCTCCTTCAATTTACAAGGATATTTATTCAGTGAGCTTTTCATAAGGCTTGCCAGACAGGCTCAGGTTGTGCAGGCAACCAACATCCTAACAAGTCCATGCTATACCTCATATCAGCTGGTTACCATTAAAATGTAACGGGGACATTATTTTAAAAAAAAATTGCTCTTCCTTCTTAGCAAGAAAAGAATCAGCTACAACACCAAGGACACTGCGATAGCTGTTAGTACAGGGCCTGGGCAGCGTTCCCCTCCACAAAAATGTGAGCACTGATCCATCTAGAGCCCATCAGGGTGACAATTCAGAAGTGCAATGGCTGTGTCCAACATGACCAGAATACAGCAACATGACTCAGCTGTGAGGTTGCATTTCTTAGGCAGCCTTGCTGGTTTATTGGCTTGCACGAAAATCCCTAAGAAATCCCTCCTGAATTTTAACCCTCTTGACATTTTTCCTAAAAGGGAAAGCAATATGCAGCAACATTGCAGAGAGGTCCTGGGCAGGGCCAGCTGCCCCATTAGAAAGCTTTCGGATCACTGCCCTGCAGAGACCTCAGATGCTTGCAAAACCAAACCTGCCTGTGATACTGGACAGCTAAGCAGTGGTACCATGAACCATAGCTGGGCCAGCAAACAGCCCTGCAGAACCAATCCTCGTGCATCCTCATCCCCCCATGCTCCTCGCACAAGAAGCCAAGCATGGCAGAAGCTACACGTGCATGACGATGTTCCTCTGTTATTGACCCAATGCCAAATCCCTTCTGAGAGCAAAGGCATCTAATGGGGAATTTTGCTGCTCCTTTGGCTCAAAGATGGGCAGTTCTCCCAGAGGTCAGCTGAGGGAGATTTTAATTTCCCATCTCCGCTAAGCCTCTAATAGACTGGACTTGTCTTGACTGTGTGAAGACGGCCAGACCCTATGGCCAAAGACCTGTCCTTTCATGACCAGTAAGACATTGTGGAACTGAGAGTTCAAATCCTCTAAGCAGAGTCTAAATTACAGCCTGCAAGAGGTGCCTATAACAACCTGAGTGGAGAAGACTGACTCATCCCCTTGTTTTCCCCAAGCACAGACTGTATCTGTTTGGCAACAGACCAAGGAAAATGACAGTATAAACTGCCAGATCCCAGCAAACCTCTTCTTTTGCTGCCTCTGTTTTTCATTTCCAAGAGACAGAGTTGGCTTTGTTGCTCTCCCATAGAGCAAGCCTCATTCTCAGGTCTAAATTTGGCTCCCCCATCTTCCTAATAGGCAAAGTGGCAGAGGAATTGGTCTTGTACAACATAAAAACTCTCTCCAAGAGTCAGTCAGTCCTCTACACCCATTTGGAGTCTCCTTGATCAGTAGAAAGACAAATGGGCTTTGCATCACACTGCTGGGGAGCACAGTTAAGGATCACTGAAGTTCTGCCGTAAGGTCCCCCACCACCACCACAGGGGAGTCCTGCTGGCTGCACCCAGCTTGAGGGGAAGGCTTAGCACTTGAAGTAGTTTGCAGGCAAGAGAGTCCTAACAGAGGTACAAGAGGCAAAAGACTGCCAGAAATGCTGTACTCATCAGCCTTTCTGTATTCATGGAAGAGATGTGCAGGTTTAAAAGAAAATATAGTAATAGTCTGACTTAAGTGCAGATGAAAGCTGCTGGGCTCCGACTCCCAGGAGAGCTCTGCGGGAGCAGCAGGAGAGGCTGTGGTGCAGACTCCCCTGAGGATCTCCAGAACTAAAATTGGAAGAATTGCCCCAGGAAAGGACTCCAGAGCTGCTGCCTCCTCGGTGCCTGGGGCAGAACTAGTCCTGAAAACAGGGTGTTAGCACAGGCCAGCAAAAGAGTCAGAAACTCACTCTCATTCTCTGCAGCATCTGTTAGTCCTGATGTAAGGCCAGCAGAAATCTTGGGTTTGCAATTTGGGCATGTTTCCACTAAGAACCGCAGGGAGACCATTCACTCTTTTTATACAGCACACCAAAGAGCCATTTAGTGATAATGACCAAACTTGGTTTCATCTTGAAAACCTTTAATAGACTCCTGTATATTATTGAGGTTTTAATGGAGCTAGTAGAAAAACAGAAAAAGTAACACACACAATATAAAGCTGGTTTTTGTTTTCTGTATCCAGAAAAACTCACTATTTTGAATTTTTCCTAAATATTTTCTATATTTCCCCATTCACTCAGAGAAGTTTACATTTATTATTTCAGATCTTCCATCACATCTTTTCTCTTTTCCTTCATTTTTTTTTCCTTCTTTCTACAGCCATAGAAGAAAAAGAATACAAGAAAAAGGAAAAACAAGTGATGATGACCCTGTTAGCCATTCTCTCAGGACTGACTGCTCCCCACAAGTCTGCCCTCTTACTTTTTCACTTACAAGGGCAAAGGGCTTCAGAAGGCAGCATGCATGAGCCCGGGGCAGAGAGCAGGACATAGTTCATGAGCCGTGTGACAAGTAAGTGACAGCATTTGATGGGAGATGATTGGAAGAATCATCTGGTCTTTCCAAAGTGAGAATTAGAAGCTGGATATGTATAACTAGAAGTGGGTCAGCAAACCAGTTAATTTGCCTTCCCTTAAGG
Organism: Pandion haliaetus; assembly: GCA_013401275.1. NCBI lineage: Eukaryota > Metazoa > Chordata > Aves > Accipitriformes > Pandionidae > Pandion > Pandion haliaetus. The sequence goes on along the minus strand of VYZV01029385.1, from coordinate 358,262 downwards.
CATGCCATTCTCCCTTTCTGGTTGAGGAGGGCAACAAGACAGGGGATCTCCAGGCCTCTGTGACCACTCATGGACCCAAGGGAAGGAGAGGATGGCGGCCCCCCAAGTGCCCCTCAACATAAGAAGATGAGGACAGCAGCCAGGGTTTAGCCATCTTAGAAGTATTTTGCTTGCACAGAGACAAACAACAGTACCTACCTGGTAACTCTATAGTCCCAAGACTTGTCCTGTACAAACAGGATAAGCCTCTCCATAGAAATTATCTTCTTGACATTAGATAGGTGTTCCTGAGCCAGAGGAACAAACTCCCTCGAGAACAGTGATAAGACCTCTCCAACTGCTGGGAACAGCTAGGTTATCAAATGTTTATGGTAATCAAAAGAGAAGGTGATTATATTCAACCCCAATGGGTTAGCATGAATATCAGGCAACATGGGTACAAGTACTCGTGATTATGAGCTCCTGGATTAATAAAGCCGATGAGATATAAACAGAGGCATCAGTAGCAAATGAAACTAGGACCTCTGTTCCCAAACACAACTGTACCAGTTGAGTGAATTTGATCTAAGCACTGGAAGAAGCTGATATCAAAGCAAAACTGCTTTAGACAGAGCAACAAATTTTACAAACATGTTTGACAAACACTGGTTTTTTCAACACGTGCAACCGAGTAGATCTCTAGTTTCACCCCATGCCTCCCATGGAAAGGAGAAGCCATGAGGTTTTTACTCTTGCAAGTGTAACATTAAGTTTGGGAGGCAAACTGCCTTGGAGAAAACCCTTAGAGCAATTAGAAGTTAGGTTTTATATGACATGAAGTAATAGTGAGATGGACTGTTTATAACATAAGGAAAGCCTTGTCTTGCTTCACTAGGGAACTAGGCACATGAGCAAGATACCTTGTAAAATCTGCAGGAATTGTCCAAGCAGCTCAGAAAAGGAGCATAGGGCTGGTCAAAGTCATCAGACTAACAGGCCTGCAGACAGACGCTTTGTATTACTAGACCAAAAAAAGAGAGGAAAAAAAAAAGACAGTACGGCCTGAGAAACAAAAGACTCCCCCACACTATTTCGTTTAACCTATAAAAAGCATCTCTGCAAGCGTCTACACATACACATGTCCGGCCCTGAAGGTGTTATTAGCAGCAACAGATTCCACTACAGAACTCACTGTCCCACTTTCTAATATTTCTGGTCCCTACATGTTCAGTTGTACCTGGGAGAAGTCCTCCTGCTGACCCATCATATGGATCCAAAAAAATACTCCTGCCTTGTCTTTGCATTGCTCAAAGTAGGACGGCCCTGAGCATTACTCAAAGAAAGTAGCTGTATATTGTTCAAAACAGGTAAATTACTTTATTTAATTTTTTGTTATTAGTCACGTGTAGTCTCCAGAGCTACTTTTCATGATCTGTAAAAGCTCATATGCTTGGAAGAACTATCACAAAGCTGGAGAGAAATATAGGGTGGGAAATGCCTGCTCTGGATTTTGTACCAGCACTGTTAGAGTAAAATATTTCACACGGGCAAGAGCTGGAGAGAAGTAGAGAGACAAAGCGGGAAGGTGATCTACTATTTTGTCCAACAAGGTCAACTCATTGCCTCCAAAAGAGTTGGGACCTACTGTTATGGGCAGAAAGCAGGGTTAGTTTCACAAAACCCGTAGGTGGACCACTAACACACATACCCGTATCTCCTCTTCTAGGGAGGTGCGCTTAATCATGCCACCACAAAACAAGACCATGTAACTCCATGAAACACACAGCCAGCACATTCTCCATCCGTGAACCAGCCTTCAGCTAAAGCCCTTTTGTGAGAAGGTTTCGGGTCCACTGAAGGCAACACAAAGGCCCCATGAGGATGGCCATGACAACAGGAGAGTGAGAAGCCCAAAAAGTGATGGGCACTTATATTGTATTTGTGGCAGTAGGGGAACATTGCTGCTGTTGTTATCCATACCAAAATCAGGATCTGAGGCAGTTCAGTTGCCTTCAAACTCCTTTCCCCATGGTGCTTCCAGCATGCACAGCCAAACTGCCCGGTTAGTCAGGGAGGAAACGTGGAGGAACCTGCCCAACATCCAGCCAGGGCCATGCTTCCAGCTCACACAGGAGCCATTTTCCAGCTTCCCAGCCCTCCAGCATCTGCCTGAACTGACTGGCAGTCTTCAAAGTACAGTGCTCTCTGCTCCTCCCTGTACAAGGGCATGCCCAGACTGCCTGCAAAAACACGGGGTAGGAGCTGGGAAGAAGGGGCCAAGAGTTTGGGGTGGGGGAAAGGAGGAGGCAGGTTGCTGGGAGTTTTGGGGGGGGGGCTGTTTTTTTGCGTTTGGTTGGTTTGGGGGGTTTTTTTGAGGAGCTGTGGTGTCATCTTGGTTTATTTTCTGACATTGCAGGCTGCTGGCAGGATGACTTGGTTGCCAGGGAAACTGCTGAGAAGGTGCACTGCCCGCATCCAGGCACCAGAAACGTCTGCCATCAGCAAGGCAGCACTCCCCACGGCAAGGCTGCTTGCTACCACCAGCCACACCAGCACCACGCCAGGCTGTGGTAGACGAGGGCAGAACCAGCATCAAGCCAAGCATCTGCTACCGCATCGCACGGGTTAGGGTTTAATCCAAGGCTCCCGAGCCACGGAGAGAGCCCTGTGCAAGGGCCGTGATGTACAGTCAGCCCTCGCCCGCCAGCAAGGACGGGTTAGCACAGTTCCTAATGGAGGCTCTATTTTTGTTATTTTTTATTTTTAAATCACTGCTATTAGGAGAATTGTTATGGTTGGCAATTTGCAATAATCAATTTGAAATCACAGTTTGATTAGTTAATGCACTTTCTGCTGCTCTCTCCTCCTAATTTGATTGGGAGGAGAGAGGGGGATTTTCTGTTTTGTGACTGTATTACAGCTCTCCCAGTACGTGCGTGCAGCAAGCACATCCCTGCTCCTCTCCAGTCCCCGTGGGGCTGTGTCAGGCTGCAGCAACACCATGTCCCAGCCAGGTACAAGCCAGGTGCCCCCTGCTCTCTCCAGACAGCCAAAAGGCAACCGTCCTTCCCTGCACAACCCAAGGGGTCGGCCAGTGCTTTCTGCCTCTCCAAATTTGCACAAAGGGCTGCAGGCAGGTGAGCAGTCAAGTGGACTCTAGAGCACAAAGAGAAGCTGAGCATCAGCTTCAGAAATATCAGTAATACACAATAACATCTGAAATAAACTCTGGGCAGGCACTGATCTTCACGCTTGCGTGTAATATATAACTAACCTGAAGGTTCTCACTTCAGTGCCTACACGTTATTCCCAGCAGCCACCGACAGCAGATAGAGCAACGAAGCTGGAGGAGCGCTTACAGGAAGGAAAAGAAGGAAATGCATTTTTCTCTCTCACTTTCATGATATATTCAGGCTCCAAATATGTCTTATAATCCATATTTTTCCATGAAATGTGCCCAACCTGCTAAAGCAATGCAGGAATCGCCAATCAGCTCTCCATTAGAAGAGTGATCACCTGTGCTAACGTACATCTCCTTTCCGGGGTATCCCATGGCCTTGCTGGTATTGCACACCGAGTTGTGTCTTAGGTTGGCTCCACGGCTCAGGTCCCTCCACAAGCCCCCAGTCCCAGCAGGGTGATGCTAACGCTGAATGTCTAACAGCCAACACCCAGCCCCAGGAAAGGTCAAATCTGGAGCTGCAAAGCACCCAACAGCTCTGACTCCAAGAGAGAAGACAGATCCCAGACCCAAGAGGAAATTTGGAAGAGCTGTGGCTCACAGGGACCTGGGCAGTCACAATCCTCCCAGCTTCAGGAAGAGCTGTGACAGCCTCTTTGGAAAGGCCTTTCCACCCTAAAAATGACACCATCCTGACACAACGTATATTTCTTACCCCCTCCAGAACAAATCACGTCTAAAAAAAAAAAGAGTGATTCCTGTTTTAGAAGAAAGAAACGAAGTACAAACCAACCTCCTTCAGACTTGCATGCCCCAAATTGGGGGACGGGGGGGACTCCAGAATGTGCAGAGGAAACTGCCAGTGCTGTTAATGTGTAAAAGATGCTGAGCTGCTTCTGTGGTTGGCGGGGTTATAAACCCCAAATCAGACTGATGAACAGAGTGGTCAGCAGAGAACCAGGGGCAGATATTTCCATCCATTAGCCTTTACTATACCACCACTGAGGTGACTCAGGCATTGCCAGAGCCCAGAGGATCCCAAATCCCTCCTCTCCACTGCAAACGCTGTAACTTTTCTTCAAAGCCAGCTGGGGCCACCCTGCTCAGTGCTATTTTTCTCCCCCCGTCACTCACGCTGTCTCTTGTAGCTTTTCATTTCTGCTTCTTCCTTTCCTTTCCTGCTCCCACTATTCCCATACTAGGCAGCTTCCTCCACCCACCTCTCTCCATCTCCAGATCTTTGCATTTAATGCTCTGTTCCCATCTCCTCGGTTATTGTCAGCACCGTGTACCAAAGATACACCAGGCAGAAAGGCTGGGACACTCTCCTCTGCTGCCCTAAATGAGCAAGCTTATATATGTTGCATTAAAGAGGGAGGAAAAACAATAACAAATCCATCTTCTGAAAGACTTTATACATCCCACCTGCTTGCAGAGCATTGTTGGGAGAAATCTGGATTGTTGCAATTGACATTACCTGGTGCAGTAATTAGAAACTGTATTTACAGCCTTGCTACCATTTTAATGCTGTTTTGCATCTGTTGTACTTTCACTTAGAGAGTAAATGTAGTGGGGAACATCTGTTTTCTACTTCTAGCTCACACAACATTCCCCGGCCAGTGATTTCCCCTCTGTTACAGTGGGCTGTAATTATTTCAATTACTGTTGCAGGGACATCTCCCTGCAGCAACAGGTACCAGTCCTGGCCCAGGTTTTTGAGCAGACTGGCAGGTTAGCCTAACGCACCCTCACAACCTCTTTCACACTGGGCTTTGCATTTGCTTTCTCTCCAAACCCCAGCCATTGGTCTGCTACTTGATGGGGTTGGTCACCTCACAAATAGGGATGAAGATAAAGCAGAGACATTTAATTTCTTTTTTGCCTCTATCTTTAACACCAGTGATGCACCTTGGGACGCCTGGAGCCCCAAGTTGGAGTATCGTGACTGGGGGAGCGATAAGGTCCCAGCTGGCTTTGAACTTGTACAGGATTTGCTGCTGCAACTGAATGCACATAAGACAATGGGGCCTGATGAGATTGATCCCAGGGTACTGAAAGAGGTGGCTGATGTTATTGTGAGACCTCTCGCAGTTATCCATCAATGGTCCTGGGAACCTGGAAAGGTCTCAGTCAACTGGAAGCTAGCAAATGTTATTCTAATTTTCAAGAAGGGCAAGAAAGACAACCCTGGTAATTACAGGCCTGTCAGTCTCACTTCAGTGCCTGGTGAAATTATAGAGAAGATTATTCTAGGACTTATTGAAAAACACGTGAAAGACAATGCAGTCATTGGACAAAGCCAACATCTGTTCATGAAGGGACAGTCATGTCTTACACTACCTTAATATCCTTTTATAACAAAAATTACCCACCTAGTGGACAAAGGGAAGGCAGTGGTTGTGGGTTTTTTGGATTTCGGCAAAGCTTTTGATTCTGTCTCTCACAGTAACCTGGATAAAATGTCCAGCATAAGCTAGGCATGTACACAATACAACTGGCTGAAGAATCAGGCTCAAAGAGTTATAGTAAGTGAGGAACTATCTTGCTGGTGGCCAGTCAATAGTGTTCTCCAAAGCTCAATTTTAGATCCCATGCTCTTCAGTGGTTTTAGTCAATGACCTGGACACAGGAGTTGAACACACACTAAGCTTGCCAATGATACTAAGGAGGAGCAGTTGATTCCCTCAAGGGTACAGAGGCCTTACAGAGATATCTTGATATATTAGAGACCTCTGGGCAATCATCAACTGTATGAAGTGTAACAAGTGCCAGATTCTGCACCTGGGACTGTGTAAACCTGGATGTACACATAGATTGAGGGACAAGAGGCTGGAGTGCAGCCCTGCAGAAAGTGACCTGGGGGTTTTGGTTGATGGGAAACTCAATATGAGTCAACAATACGCCCTGGCAGCCAAAAGGGCTGACTGTATCCTGGGGCACATTAAGCACAGTATAGCTAACCAGCCAAAAGAAGTGATTGTCCCACCATACTCAGCATTGGTGTGGCCTCACCTGCTGTGTGCAGTTTTGGGCTCCACGAGATAAGGCTATAAAAATATTAGAATGTGTCCAAAGGAGGGCAACAAAGATGGTGAAAGGACTAGAGGGCATGATTTATGAAGAGCAGCTGAGGATACTTGGTTTGTTCAGCTTAGAGAAGAGCAGACTGAGGGGTGACCTCATTGCTGTCTACAGCTTCCTCGTGGGGGAGAGTGGAGAGGAAGATGCTGATCTTTCTCTCTGGTGTCCAGCGATAGGATGCAAGAGAATGGCTTAAATCTGCATCAGGGGAAGTTCATATTGGCTATGATGAAAAAGCTCTTCACTGGGAGGTTGGTCAAGCACTAGAACAAGCTCCCCAGGGAAGCGGTCATGGCCTCAGGCCTGACAGCATTCAAGCCGAACTTGTACAACACTCTTAGATACATGGTTTAACTTTTAGGTTGCCCTGTGTGGAGCCAGGACCTGGACTCTGTGATCCTCATGGGTCCCTTCAAACTCCAGATACTCTATGATTCTCTTCTCCCACCTAGCTTAGAAGTGCATAGACGATTCTTCAACAGTATGCGACTTCCCCCAAATGAAGCAATGTCATTTGCTGTTATTGCATTGCGCTGAAGGAGGGCTTTGGAAACAGCAAATCACTGTTGAATTGGTCATTCCTGGACACACATCTATATCTCGATAGAGTTGGTTGGTTTTTTTTTAAATCAGTTTATCCATTCTGACCCTACCCCCAAGCCAACACGTTACCAACATCTCAGGCATCCCCAGCATTTGCCACAAGAGGGCTCCCACCGCCAGAGCCGCAGGCAGGAGCCGGCAGCTGCCCCCTCCCGCCCCCCGTTCTTGCAAACTGTCTAAAGCTCAGAGGGTTTGCCGAAAACAAATCTGTTTCTGGAATGTCATACCCAAACATGTCTGTATTTTGGATCTAAATCCGTGATCTCATTTTACTGCTTCATTCTGACTGTCTCCCCCCCACCCGAGTAGATCACCTGAAGAATGTGGAAAATAGGGAATTTTCATTCACAGGGCTGCAATAGCTTTCACAAAGGAAACAGTCTATCATCAAAACTATTTTACAAGAGGAAAACTGCAGCGCAGAGAAGGGAAGTGGCTAACTCCTGTCTGACCAAGCTCATACAACAGGTTTCCAGCAGACTCAGAGGTGAAACCAAGGTCTCCCATCCCTGTCCGGTGCACAGTGCCCAGCTCCACAGCCAGTGCTTTCTGAGGAGCTGAGCTGGAAGCTAATGCTGTGACCTTTATCTTCTCACCATCTTCTCTGCAGTTCCCAGAAGAACATCCTTCAGCCTAGCCCAGCAACTTGTCTAGGTTAGAAAAATGGCATGAATGCAGCCAAAAATCATTTTAAATCACTGCACTGATACGGGTATGGACACAGTCCTCCTCATTCTGGTTTCAGCTATTTCAGGCAGTACTGAATCAAGCCGAACTAGCAAAAGAGCATCTGCTTGCCCAGGGTAATTAGAGTTGTGTAGTCATACCAGGACTGATTTTCTCAAAGCAGAGCTCAGACAGCATGCCAGTGAGACCCAGTGGGAGAGCCGGGGGGTAGCTGTGGCTGGGGAGAGCAGAGGAGGTGGCAGTCTGAGGTTGCACTCCCAGCGGGGAGATGGTATCACAGATTAGAAAAGTTAACACAGATCTTAAAGGTCAGGCTTAGGTTGCATTTGCAAAACTAGGTGCTTTTCCAACACCTGCCCCAGCTAGCAATGGGTCACCTCCAGACAAGGCATCCCTCGCTTCTGTGACAGCCCAGCTCAAAACTGCCTTTGTCAATCCTGCAACGCCACACGTTGAGTGAGGAAATCTGGCTGCAAAGGGCTCTGCTCTGGGGCCAACTCAAGCATCAAAGCAGATGTGAAGAGACCTTCCTACAGCTCTAGGGCTTGCTTTCTACACACCCAGCCAGACCCTTTCCTGATTTTGATTCACTACCCCCGGCCATCTTTCCTGTTCAAACCAAGCTGCTCCAGGTTGGTGCAGCCTCCCCATCTCTGCACATGAACGCTGAGCACAACAGCTTTCTGATTGTGGGGCTCTCTAGACAATACTATGCCACAAATAACTGTTTGTAAACAGCAGCAGCTTGAAAATGCACCAGGAAAACCATTCTGCTCTGTAGTATGTTTAAGGAGGAAAGCTAGGGTTATGCAGGGGTTTTTTACAATAAAGCCAACAGAAGGCTCTTAGTTTATTTAGGTCAATTAACTTCAGCTTTCAAATTAAGTTCTCATCTCATTTTACAGACAAGCTGTAAGCAAAGCATAAAAAAGGGTCAGCTGAGGAGAGCATGGCCCAGGATTTCTAGGCTGTTAAGTAATTTAAACCCAAAGGGTAGAAATAAAATTGAGATCAGAGAAGAGCACACAGACCGCCTAACAATGTCTGCTGCTTCACGCACTTGTTTTTGCTCTGTGCACCAAACTTCTAGGCCAGAAAAAGGCAGAAAAAAGAGCTGATAAAGAGCTGCGCAGAGGCAGCCATTTGTGGTACACAACAACACATTTTATTGGTCTTACACACCCAGGAATGATGCTCCATATTCTTGAGTGCCATCTACTGGCATTTTTATCTCTTTGCTATATATTAAAGCCAACCCCAGTGTTAAAAGAGCAGTCAGGTTGCAGTCAAGCACTTAAAAAATGCCAGAAACCAGACTGCACAGATAACCAAAGCCCAGTCCCCTTGCATAGATGCATCACAACACAGGTTGTAATAATATGAGCATGGACCAATTTTTCTGCAGGAAAAAGCCCCCTTTTGTACACCAGATGGATAGTGCTCTCTTAATGAGCAGCTATTCAATATTTTTCTTTATCCTCATCATTCAATATGTAGCCCTGTGTCCTGTGTATGGCATGCTACTGAAGTCCCAGTCTAAATAATGAGCTATTAATTTTTCTCCTGGGCTTTCACAGCATTTGTTATCATAGTATCTGAGTGGTTTGCAAACATTAATTTGCTTTACAGCAGTCCTTGCAAGGAAGGGTGGGATTATTCCTGTACAGATGGGGAACTGAGGCACAGCCAAATTAAAATCTGAAGGGTAGCGTGTGGTTGGGTTCTCAATCTGAGATGCAAGAAGGACCCATTTCTCAGAGCTTTGCAAGTCAAAGCTTTCAGTGTTTAGGGCACTGCTCTGACAGCCTCCACACTCAGCTGCAAGCCCACAGCTTTCCCAGTCCCATCTGCCATAGCAGCTGGGAACCCAGCAGCACTGGAGTTCATTTGAGATTAAGTTTCTCCACATCTTATCTAGTGAGTCTGCTGCAGTCATCCAGACTGCCTTACTAGCTACAAAGAGACACAGCCCCCCAGGAGCAATGCTTCCCTCAGAGATGGTCATCTCTCACCATGGACTTCCTAAGTAACTGCTTCAATATGGGGCAACTAAAATGACATACTTACTATGGATCATCCCCAAAGACCACCTCTTCCTCATAACACAACCCACCACAAAACACTTCCTCACGCACCTCTGGCAAGCTGAAGACTTGCATTAGAAGACCAGACATCATGGCAAAAACATGCTAAAGGAGGAGAGAGCAAGAACATCACAAACAGACTGGGGTCCAGCCACCAATGAATAGTAGTCCCCGTTGATTCAGAAGAGCCTGTAAATACAGCTCTATGGAAGACAACAAAAACCTCATCCATATTCCCAGCCCAACTGGTACAGAGAAAAAAGTGCTCTCCCACCTCCAAATCCAGCGGGCAGCACGATCCAGCCCACATGAGCCGTTACACTAACCCCAGCCCAAGACAGCAGTACCAGGACATGCACCAGTGTGGTCTGTCTCTGAAGCTTAAGAAGCTAAAGAGACCCAAAACACAATCAGCAAGTCATGGACAAGGACGGGAAAGGTTAAATCCCTTCTTGACACCTATTGTTCCCATGCAGCCCTGACATCAGGCTGTGGTCTCCACAGTCACCTAGAAAAGGAAGAGCTCACAGTCAGCAACTGCCCACAAGCACGGAGCTCAGACTGAGTTGCTTCACATCACCACAGCCTTTTTGGTAGAGGCAAGGTTTCAATTCCCCTGCTCTGGGGCTGGTGCATCACATCAGCCTGGTGCTCAGCTATTCATTCTGCCCTGACAGGGGGATTTTTCCAGCCTTCAATTGCTATTTTCATTCTGCTCTGCACACCCAGCAGAATTGCAAGACCATTTTGGGGACCAGAAATCATTATTTTGTGTTGTATTCAGAGAAGGAAGCACTACTCGTTTGCATTATGACAATATTATATTTCCTTATTACTTTCCATCCTTTCCCATCCCTTACTCCTCCTAAGATCTTATTTGCATTTTTGATCAGACTCGCACACTGAGGAGATGCCTTCAGGGAGCTGGCTGTAACAGTGCCGAGGTCTTTTTCCTAGGCTGAATCAATTAATTTACACCTCTGGGAATAAAATGAATTTTTTCCTGCAATGTGTACAATTACTCCCAGTTTTCATTGGTAAGAGAGGAGGAGAATGAGGCTTTGAAATGCAAAGTCATATGTGTAATTCGTCATCTCCAGCAGCAAAAGCTTCACCCTCATGCTGTGATCTCAGGTGAGGCAGCATCTTACCTGTGCAGGAAGGACCGCTGCCTCTTCTGTGCCAACCTGCCCACACTGAGCCATCCAGGCTCATCCTCGCCCCGGGTTGCTGGCAATCAGTGATGGCCCTGCTGGAGGAGATGCACAGGATGGTTCAATAAGAGACCAAACTACCCTGTGCCTTCCTGAAGCTCAGCAGCATCTCGTAACCTGTCATGTGGCTCACATTCCCCTCGCAACGCTCTCTCCGATTAGCCCCCATTAGCCCCACTGCCCAGTCTATTTCTGTTTTTAAACTTCCGTCTCATAGCTTGAGTCTGCAAGTCTCTTAACCACATTCCCAACACAAAGCACAGCAGTAGTAAAACCTAGCACGGGGACTGTCTGCAGGTTTTCAGTCTAATTTGCTGATTTGAGGTTCTTCAGCCCAACTTCCTCCTTTATCGTTACATTTAGACTTGTTCTCTTTTTTTCCTTGAGCATTTAAACAGACTAAATCGGTCCCTTGCTGGCAGCTGGGAATGTGTCTTCTTTCTCACGTAAAACTGGAAGTACTGTCTCTCAGCAGGAGAGGACAAAAAGTCTGGTGTGGTCTAGTACGTTCTTCTGGGTGGCAACCTGTGCTGGATCTACCCCTGAACAAGCTCCTTGCAGGTGCTTTAGATAAAATACTTTTCCAGGCCTGGCCAGCAATCAGGTCTTGCCTTGCATGAGAGCTGAACCACCTTCTCTCCCTACAGCCCATGCACATGGAAGGCAACAGTGCTTTTAGAAATGGACAAATTAGTTAAGAGTATTACACAACAGACTTGATAATCTTCAAATGTGAATGCTGCTGGTTAACCACACATACTGTTCCTTTTCTCCCCCAACCCCTTGCCATTTCAGTTCCTCTGATTTCCTCATCCCTGTGCTCTGCCATTTCTATCTTACATTGCTTTCCCCATCTTCCCAACTCTTTTCCCCAGCAGAGTCATGGAGGGTTTTGAAGGCTCCTTCCTAATTTCTGCCTGTGCTTCCCAACCCTCCTACCAGAACGGCTCCTCTCCCAGCGTTGTCCCTTCTCAGATACACCAACACCTTCCTTCCATGCTTTCTTGGGCACAGGAAGCTTTTAGCCCCACGCACAGCCAGCTGAAGCATGTCTACCAAGGAGTAGGGAGGAGCTGCCAAAGGCAAGGGGGCAAGGGCCATCAGGAAACATTCACCTAAAGCTCACCCAGTTGGATTCAGGAGACTCCCACCAGTTTGGTTAACTTTATTTTTTATAATTACTAAGATGCTGTCACTCACTAGGTTTGGTCAGTCACAAAAGCATGTCCTGCAAAGGAATTGACCAGGGAGCTTGGATAACTGGCTGATAAATTTTGGGGTTTTCTGATGCAGCCAAAGCTGAGAAAATATCCAGGAGCTTCCCTTTCCCTTCTGCTTCAAGGCTCAAAGGGCCTTTTCAGGATTCCTGCAATTCACTGCAGAAGTGCAAGATCTTTTCTGCACAAAGGGAGCTGCTGGTACCATCCTGCCCAGGGGCTGAAAAAGTGCTGGGAGGCGAGAACCACCCAGTAGCACCCACTGCCTCAGGCTGCAGCACTGCGTGCCTCAGTTTCCTTCTCTCAAGGCGTACGAACAATCACAGCCACCCCTTCAAGGGGCTGGGACGTCTCTGGGTCCAGAGCATCCTTCTCCACACCAGGCTCCAACCTCAAGTGGAACAACTTAAAAATCAAGTTCTCCTCCTTGGACAAACTCCCTGCACAACACCTAGGTTGAACTCCGTAGAAAATAGTTAATTAATCTCTCTTGCTGCGGCCTAATTCTCTTTTCAACATGTGGCTGTCACTTCCATGTCATCGTAGCTGATTTACAATGGGGTTTAATTAAATCCTCCGTACGTTATTCAGCATTCTCTGAAGACAACACCAAAGCAGCCAAGGGTATTTAAAATGTCACCTGCTGAGACGTATCATCTCCTCCTAAATAAATATGACAGTGATCAAACTTTGGCTAATTACAGTGACTTCGTTATTTGTTTGTATGTTTTAATATTTAATTGCTTTCGTGTTCATCCAATTACAAAGCAACAGCAAATAGAAATTAACTTTTTATCAGCGTGTTCCCAGCCCAGCTAATCAGCACTTCAAAGGCCAGACACAATAGGAGGCCATCCAACCTGAGAGAGCTTTACAATATATTCTCTGCTGAATGGACCGTTCTATTAAATTAAGGGAGAATTGTGTTTGTCAGTGTATTCCCAGCTCCCACCCAGATTCCCTTTATGTGGCTGTTTATGGACCTTGTTGTAGCATCCTTAGAGCAGGATAGTAAATTGTTGGTATTGCTCCTGCCCTCATTCTGGCGGTGCTGCTATCTGCTCTGCAACTGCCCGAGGTAATGGCAGGTTGCTCTATGTCAGCAAAAAAATATGGGGAAATTGCTTCCCTTTGGTAGCTCACGCCTTGCTGTTGAGCAGAGTGGAGCACACGCACATCTTGCTCCCTTGCATATGGGGAGCAGAGGCAGCATCAATGCAACGTGTCCTGTCTGAAGTTCCCTATTAGCCTACACAAACACAGAAGTTAAACCTGAGGTTTTTCCCCCAAAAGCTGAAATTTCCAGTGCTGTTAGCACCAGTGCAGCAGATGCTGGAGTCCTCACAAGCCATGGGTCTGCAGTAACTTTATTTTCATCCTCGTTCACATATGCCTGTTGCAATTAGGCTCAGCTTTGCAATGGGAGCAGTTGCATGAGCAGCCTGACAATACATAACTGATAAAAACAGGATTATTTCTGCCAGTGACCAGCAAACTGTGTAAATTGTCAGAAATCTGATGTAGAAAACAAAAGGTTAAGTGTAGCTGCTTTCCATCCACAAATCTGCTAGCAGAAGTGGAACCTTCTTTGCTGCAGACAAAGTGATTTAGGGTCAAAGAAAACAGATAAATAGCACATATGCCAAACATCAGAGAAACACCACCAGACAAGCACAGGCATAAATGACCCACATTAAAGAGAACTGATCTGCATTGTGTTTGTCCTGCATTTCATTGCATTGCCCCATTATTATTACTCCAAAAAGCCAAGCCTTTTAGTCGCCACAGTGAAAATCTAGACAAGAGATCAGGAATTGTGCTGCAAATGAATGACATTTTAGGAAGCAGTCCACGTAATAATGATAATAGAGCACAACCTCCTTATTTTAAATATTCAAGCAAACAAATCTATGCATATATAAACCCAAGCCAGGCAGTAGAGCTTTTCCTTGGAAGCCCACACAGATTCTAATGTTACAGCCCAACCTTGCCTTGTTGTGTTTCAGAGTTTATAAGAAGTCTCTCTTTCTATGTACGTACAAAGAGAATAAAGACACTTGCACAACTGAAGATTAGACAAATTGGGAGGTTTCTTGCCACATGTACTACTGTTCCTTAAGCGTGTTGTACTCAATCCTCCAAGCAGTAAGTAAAAACCTCAAAGAGCCAAGTACAACCACAGGTCCTTCACACAGGTGCTAGGAGATGCCACAGTGACTATCACACCTCTGTTTTACCTATCTACCCAGATCTATTACAGCAAGACCATACAAGAAAAAAAAAAAAAATAGAAGACCTGTTTCTCCAAACTATACTGCAGCAGCAAGAGCTCATCTTTGTTCCTGGAGCATCAGGAGATCCAGTACCCAGGGAGGACCCATCTTTCTGAAAAGGCTGTTTGTTGCAACACAATATTATACAAAAATTCTCACAGTGTGAGGAAAAATTTATTCTGGGAATATAAAAAAAAAGAAAAGTACTTTTATCAGATGGATTTATTTTTTCTTTAAAAAACGCGAAAACAATCCCTGTTTTTTCCCCACTGAGAAACAACTGTATGTTTAATTTTAGGCTTATCTCATAAAATATTAAACAAAGAAATATGTTTGAAATACTCTGATTTCATTGAAATTAAATATTTAATTTGACCCAAAATGGTTTTTTTTCCTTTTTCTTTTTTTTGTCTTTGAGACTGGTTTCATTTGAGAAATCAAGAATTGCAGAATTTTTCATGCAAACCAGGAGAACAGATTTCTGCCTAGCATCAGTAAGGACTCATTCACCATACTGACTTGCTACAGGTTTTGTTTTCTTAATTTTTCTCCTCCAGAGTTATATGGCTCATTAAGAAGATACAAAAAATACCAGGCTCACACTGAGAATGAAGCTGAAATGGTGTGATCTTTGAAACAGCTGAGCAATCAGTGCAGCAGTGGTGAGGGAGAGGTTTGGGGTTGGGAGAACTAAGAAGAAATGCAGACATATGCAGATGAAGAGAAACAGATACTTTCCACTTTGATAAAAATCTGAGCATTTTGAAGTCTATGCACAAAGACTTCAGCAAACTTGGCTGCCAGTGACATGAGAAGGGCAGCAAAAGAAAAAATAAACTTCCAGTTAGAAAGATATGTTTGGCATCACAGAAAAGTCACTTTTTTTTTCCAAAGCAAGAGGTCAGGAGGAATTGGTCAAAGAGCTTAAAAACGTTTCATTCCAGCCAAACTCCTGAGATACAGACCTTTCAATAAGGAAACTAAAAAGAAGAAGAAAATATCCTGTTTTTCCTGGCTACACTGACAACACCCAAAGCTCTGCTCTCATCCTGCAAGAGCAATGGGGACAGAGGCTTCAAAGTACTGCAGTGGCCCTACTGATATCGGTGTGGGGTTTTACATTGGAAACAAAATACATCAGTTCATTCCTAGCAAAATCCTGTTTTGAATCACTTCAATATCCTTTGACCTAAAGGGAAAAAAAAGTTGGAGAAAGTCCTGAAGTCATGATTATATCACCTTCCAACATACAATTTATTTTCCTCCCCCAGCTTGGAGTGAATTTGTATCCTGAAGCTTAAGCTAATTGCATTTGTCCAACTCCAGCTGAAACACAAAACCCCAGGCTCGGCTACCAAAACCATCTTGAACCAAATCAAAGGTTTCAGCTGGCACAGCTTGTTCACTTTGTAACTTGCTGGAATTTGGAATTATGATTTACCATGCTCATCTGGGCCAAGAACGGTACCGATATTATTATTATTACTGTATCTAAATCTTGAATATTTTCCAGGGTGGCAAAGACATCTCACACTCAGTTTTACTGCTTAGTTTCTGCATTTTTCAGCTCTGTGATATATGAAGTGACTGAGTCCAGGGCATATATCCAGACTTCTAAAGCTGTCGTGTCATCAAAACTCAAAAAATAACTCCATGCTGGGGACAGCATTAAAAATCAGGCCTCCCCCCAGCTTCCCATTTCTCTGGTCGCAGGCTCTTATTACAGAGCTGTTAAGTTTTAAATTGGGTATTTCATAGAAAAGTCCCAGATCCCAGAGTCAGAAAATTATGGGAGAATCTGAAATTTCATTCTCTAAGAACCAAGTTTCTAACCTTTATAGCTGCAGAGAAATATTTCAAAAGGCAACACTGAAGGTTGCAAATTCAGGGCGGGGAAGAAGACTTATGATCATGAAAAAAATAATCCAGTGGGAAACCCCACAAATATAATGCCAGTAGTTGTTTTGGTCAGCATTGTTGAAGTGTTTAGTATGGGTGTTCCTGAGAGATTATGCCAGGACACTTAGGATGAGCACCGGGATTTGATAACTCCTGGCCATGCAGCAGGAAGGAGCAGGCGGAGCAGCCCAATGCAGGATGGCATCAGACAAGTTGAAAACGGGGCTGTGGAGCAAAGCTGCCTGATGGTGTCCTTCCATCTCACACACAGTGGTGGAAACGTATAAACTAAACTCTGACTTGCTACTCCTGTGTTTCCATCCTCCTTTTAATCCTGTTCAGGTTTCTTAGTCAAGGCAAGAGGATAAGGTGTGGAAACTTGCTTTGTCCAGTTACAAAAGCCTAGGAAGGTCTCTCAGGTCCTTTCAGCCTTACGTGTGCGTGCATCTTTCTGCCATATACACCTTCAGCTGCCCAAAAACTGTTGCCCCAGCGTAGTCCTTTATTTATTATCTGCTTCAGAAAAGGGAGCCTCTGCTTCCCTCCACCTCTTGGCAGACTCAGAACTGCCCAAGTGCCTGCATGGGCAGATCTGTCATGTCTTCAGGACAAGCCAAGCTTCTGGATGAACACAACAAGGGATCACTGTAAAAAACCTATGGAGATGCACGTTGTCTGCAAGACGTGGAACACAGGCCAGATCCTGGAAGATGGTAAGCAACCTCAGCAGCAACTGAGGCACAAGCTAAAGCTCAAAAGAGATCTAAGAGCATTGGGCACCTCCAGGTGGCCACCAGCACCACCAGGTTCTAATGATGCCCTGTGCCATGCCAAAGCTTTTTTAGAAGCAAATGCTCCTGGAAAACCACAGGCCAAGACACAGAAAGGAACAGATCAACTTCAAACACACACACACACAAAAAAATCAAAGCAAGTGGTTTGCACACAAGAATTGCATTTGCAATTCTGATTCTCTAATAGGAAATAGCTCCCAACTGGGGGAGGGGTAGACAGGAAATATTACAGCAATGTTATTTTGTTACACTAATTACCAATAATGGCACATACTAGGCTACCAACCACAGTCAATTCATTTTGAAAGCTATATAATAATGTTTAGGATAAGGAATTAATTTTTATAGCCACTGAAGCAGATTTACTTGTACTGTAATGCAGATTTATTACAAATTAAATGCCCTAACTCCAGAGGTTGACTTGGAGAGGCTCAGGAGGACTCAAGGGGAGACACACCCTGTTGCAAGGAGGGAATTTCAGCAGTGCCAAGGCTCACATCTTCAGGTCAAAGGGTGCCCAGACCATTATTAGTCCTTTAACATGCACACATTTTTGGATATAGCCACATTCCCAGGAAAATTCAGGCCCACAAAGTGAATATGAGCAGGACCCATTGGGTGACTTTCTTTGAGTCAACTGATTGTGAAAGGTTGGGGGTTTTGCTTTTTATTGTATGGTTTTAAAAGGTAAAATTCCAGTATTACAGGGTTTTTTTCCAGTGTAAAGAGAACTCCATAAAAGATTTATAAAGTGAAACCTTTGAAGTACAGTCAAGAAGATGCACTCATTAATTTATGGAAGCATCTCTGGTGTCAATCATTGACTGTGAAGCTATTCAGATGGTCTCTTCCACTTCCATGCAGGAGCAGTGCTGCCAGGCTGGGACTGATGTACACAGAGCAAAAAGCAAGGCTGGGCACAGACAGGAGACCTGAACAAGGATAGTCCATCCTTCGCAGGACTTCAGACGCAGTCCAGAACACAGACTGTACTTCATAATTTCTAATTAGGACCAATATTCAAACCGAGTCCAAATGAATTGCTGCTTATGAAATGACTGGGATAATTTCAGTTTCTTCACACTTTGCTCATCAGCATCTGTAACAAGAGCCATCACTATCTGAATGGGAAATGAAAGAGTTTTCCCCAGAACCTCAGGCCCTTGAGGTCTGGTAGGCTGCAGGTAGGCAGACAATGACAGGAACCAAAAGGACAGCAGGGCTGAGCTCTCTCCCTCCAGAGGATGCAGGACACCTCCATTCTTTTCTGCATCCAGGAAAGGGACAGCCACTGTGTACCCGAGTGCTTGGGGATCCTCAGAGCAAACACAGGGTGGGTACAGCAGATGGTGGGAGCAGAGATTTGTCTTTTGATATCCAGCTCTTTTGGCTGGGAAGGGAATTTTTTGGTTTCTCAGGTTTCACCAAAGGCTTCAGAGCCAGCACAGAGAGCCCAGGCTGGGGCAGAGCGAGCACACGCGGCCAGATAAGGAGCTACACATGTCTATATGCACCACACCAAGGGGCTTCTGATGGGACCCTGTGATGGGACCTTCATCCCTAACAAAACCTAATGGGAAATGTTTCTGATATCTAGTCAGCCCTGGGAAATATTCAGACCCATGGATGGGCACCCACCAGGATGCCTTTCAGGGCACAGGACAAGGACTAGGCTGTGTGCCACTCCTCCTAATCTGCATCTTGGAAAAGGGGCTCCAGCCTGCCAATCCAGCACTTGACATCACTACCCGCTTAAAAAAACCCCCCACATTTATTCACCCTAAGTTTTCCAATAGCTTCAGTGACAACTGGCAGTCCAGCGTAGCAGCCAAGGCAGGCAGGAGGGGCTTGCAGTGGTTTTTAAACATTGTCTCTGCACCATCTGATCTACGTAGGCACCAAACAAAAACCTACTCAAATTCCTTAGGAGAAAGAACAACCAAGCTAGAGTTGCTCCAAATCCTCTCCTGGCCATGTCTCCACAGGCCTCGTGTGCACACATGCAACCTTGCAAAGAGAATTTAACTGATACTGTTTTCATGTTGTTTTTTTCATGACACTTCTAGAGAACCCACTGCATTAAGTTTCATCCTGGGAGGGAGATGCAGAGGGAGGAGAGTCATTAGCTTATCCCTAATGTCTGGTGAGGAGGAGGAGGAGGAGGGAGGAGGGGTTTCCTATGCTAATTCTGCACAGGCTGATCTCCCACCAATGCTTTCCTGTGCTCCAGGATAAATAAGACTTTCCTAATTCTTTCCCCACTGCAAATAAACAGACAGGGAGCCTGCACCATGCAGCTTGCACTACCCTATTCATCACAGCATCCCAACTGTAGGTAGAAGTCATTACAGCTAATTATTGGCAATTACCACCCCTGAGCTAGTAGGTGTGTTTCCCCAATAACTTTCAGCAGCTTCAAAGCTCTTTGAGGGCTTCTCTATGCAGAAAGGCTGAAGGAAATCATTCCCCTTCTGCCCAGCAGTCAGATCCTCCTACCAAAAGCTATAGCCATCAGGCATCACAGTGCAATCACTAAAAATAACCAGGAAATATATCCCCAACCCCATGAGCCCATAGCATCAGCGATGCACCAGGTCTGCCCACTCAGTACAGCGCATTGACAGGGAACATCTCTGCTTGGAGCGACTCTTCCTTCTCCCTTTTGCTCCTCAGAAGGCTTACTTACCCTGTGATCGAGCCCGCATTCCCCCACCCCTCCTCCAAACACATAATTCAATTCATACAAAAAAGCCCCCCCCCCAACAGAAAAGCGCATGTACAGTCGGTGCTTTTCCCGCATATAAAGTAACACAGCAGCGGGCTGAGAGATGGACCCTTTGAGAAATTCGTATGCCAGCCTTCCCACTATAGTAATTTCATTCTGTCTTTGTAATTGTCTGATATTACATTGTTCCCTGCCAGAAGATTAATTAGCTAGTCTTACCCTCCAACATACCATCCCTCTGCAACCCTCAAGGAAGCTGGAATGGTGCCAAGTCGCACGGATTTGCTNTCCCCGAACAGCAGTTGCTGTGCCAACTGACCCCCACATCCCCGGCCCTCCTGAAGCCACCGCCAAGGAGATGGCCAAGTTTCAATGCCGTGGGCTGGGGGTGGGGGAAAACGGGAATTAGAAAAAAAAAATCAAGCAAAAACAACCATGCACCCAACCCCGACCGCCCCCCGCACCCCAACCGTCTGCCTGGCATAATTACTCACACTCGTTAAGCATGGCTGCATTGCGTATGCAAGTCACACGGAACAGGCGTGCGTCGGGCTGCCGGAGCACCGATGCTGCAGTCCCGTCTAGCAGTAAGAAGGGCGCGGGCGAGACAGCATCCTGCATCCCAGCCGAGAGCCACCTTCACACCCTGGCCCGCTGGCAGCCTACACCAGGGAGGAGAGGGCAGGAGGGAGCATTGCCGGCCATGTCAGCTGCGGGGGGAACTGCCACCCCAACCGGGGCTGCGTGCTGCAGCCGCTCTTGGCAAGGAGCCCGGCCCAGCACCGCGGTGGATCTGCTGCTTTTGTTCCTCCTCCATCTTCCCTTCCCTCCTCACACACATGCTCTGGGTCTCTCCATCTTATCTTAAAGATGGTGCCCAGGCAGATGGGATTTGCATAGGCAGGAACGCATGTACCCGTGGTCACCACCCCACTGAGAAACAAACTGCAGAGGCACATGGGGCTTCCTTCTTTGGGTTTTTGTAGAGGGGAGAAGAGTTCAAAGCTAAAGTCAAAACCTTAAAAAATAAAGGCGCCCATCTAAACTCCAACGCATGCCACAAAACTGATACTGACAAGCTCATTGGCTTTCTTTCCAGACAGTCCTCAAGAAGTTGTATTCTCCTAAAAGCACAACGGCAGTTGTTAATGTTTGCTGGTTTATTTGCTGTTTTTCCCCAACAGCACTGCAGGGTCACCCTGGCTGGCTCTGCAGCCAAAGTCCCCATCAGGGCTGCAGCACAGGGTAGCACAGAGGATTCCAGCAGAAGAGGTACCACAAGTGCCAACAGGTTGTGTTTAAGGTAAAAAACTGAAAGAAAAGGAGACCAGTAGCCCAGCAACACTGATAGTGACAGCCATGAGCAGAGAGGGGTGTACTGGACCCTTTACAGCCCTATGCAGTTTAGCCCCAGCATCCAGCCCACCTGTCCCCAGCATTGAGACCCCAGGACAGACCAAACGCGGCTGCTTTGCCTCCTGTCCCTCACCAGGCTGAAAAAAAGGCCCATTTGTGGGGTTTTTAAAATGTGGGCAGCTGTTGCAGCAGATCACCTTTCTCCACAAGCACACACAACCCAGCTGCACAGGGACCGGCACGGGGACGCAGGGCTGCATTTGCTGGGCGTGAGAAGCCAGTTTGAAACCACCCGCTATGGGGCTGCAGGAAACGATCCCGTATTGTCACGGGGGCTAATTAAGCTCCTCCACTAAGACAGCAGATCTAGACTGTCTCAGCACCCGCCTTTGCCGACAGCCCCCCTCCTTGGGTGCTACGGAAACAGGAATTAAGCGGTGATGAATGTAGTATTAATTAATTAAGAGAAGACGCACACGAAGCGGGTGGGAGGCAGGGGGTCTTTGCGCTGTGGAAATTACCCAAGGAGTGGCCGCTGTAAATTTGTTTCTTATTGTTTTTGCTCACCAGAAGGCACTGGGAGGGACCTGCATACCCAGGCAGCAAGACCGACCCACCGGCACCAGAGCCACCCGTCCTTCATCACCGAGATGCATGGGGGAAGAGGATATCTCAAAAAAATGACGAGGGAGTAGAGACGCCTGCAGCTCTGCACCGCCATCTTCTTCCATTGCGGACACCGAATACAAAATCAATTTTGCACACTCTGAAATGGCTGTTCAGGAAGGTTTTTTGCTTTGGAGAGGTTAATGGGGAAGCTCAAAGCAGCTGACGCCAGGGGGGATGCTACTTTTCGGTTTACATATCGAGATTGTTTACACACATGATTAGCTAATATATTAAGCTTTTTAAATAAAAAAAGATGGCAAAGCACATTGTTTAGCTTTGACTTGCATTTCTCAGCCACCATCTCCTTTACCATGTACCACCCAGAGAAAAGGAAGGACCTGATCATCATTATAGACAGGCTGGTTTTGGAGAAGGGAAACAAATGGTTAAAAACCCATAAATGACTGTCCTGCCCAGCGCTCTTTGGTACATCCAGCCTCCCCATGAGGCTGGGACATCAGATAAAAGCTAGTCCCCATCATGCAAACCCCTGGGGCAGCTTAGCTTGCTCCAAGATGAATTTTGGGTAGGTACTGAGCAGCCCAGCTTGGCCAGACCCTGACCCAGGACCAGACATCCATGGGAAACCCATTTTGCCAAGCCTGGCTTGGCCAGTGGCAGCAGGGATGCAGGAAGCGGGTGAGCTGTGGGCTGTACAGCCCATGTGCAATGAGAAGTGCTCAGCACCACAGCTTTTCCCCACTGCATGATTCCCCCCCCTCCTGTGGGCTGGCTGTGATTTCCAGAGTCTGTTTGCTGTCTTGAAGCTGGATACAGACACCCTTAAGATAACCATGGCTTTGTTTCACAACCAACAGGGTCAGAGAGAAATTCAACTGCAGACCCCATTGGGACTTCCTTGGGCTAACAGTTCAGGTACTGTCACATCAGGTACGTCTAGAGACATTCTAGGCATCTCCAGGGCGCACCCTTGCCAGATATCTCAAATCTGGGAGCTGACTGTTTTCTACCTTCTCCCACCACACACACTCCTGGGACCGCAACCCAGAGGTATGGCTGTGCATCAAGCCACTCCATAGATTCATGCCTGGTTTTGACCCTTGGACTGCAAGCATCCCTGCCTCCCAGGTTGTGCTGTGCCAGTGTTTAGTGTAGCCATGAAACAGGCTTCACTCAGAGCTTCTCCTCCATACAAACTTCCTCCTGAATGAGCTCAGTGGGATCATGGGCTGAGAGGT
Source organism: Pandion haliaetus (assembly GCA_013401275.1). NCBI lineage: Eukaryota > Metazoa > Chordata > Aves > Accipitriformes > Pandionidae > Pandion > Pandion haliaetus. The sequence continues at coordinate 335,301 of VYZV01029385.1, read as the reverse complement.
GTTTTACAGGATCCCCTTTAAAGACTGGGCTGCACACTCAGGACCTTGCACTATTTCTCCAACCCAGAGTCTACATCACAGACTCGAGTCCTACACAACCGCCTCTCTGACCAGCTTTTTGGGATCCTCCGAAGACACAACTCCCCCGTGCATTTCCAAATACACTGGCAAAACTCTTCCAACTCACTGTCCTTCTCCTCTGCCATGACTTTAAAACCACCCTTCTCCTTTACTCCTTTTTCCCTGCTACAGGGATAATTCCTCCATAGCCAGGCATCACAGCAGCCGCAGCACCAGTAACCTGGCTGTTACTCTTTCCCTTGGCTTCCTCTCTAACCCTCACCACCCAGGGTGTGTTATTTATATAACATCTCGACACTGACTTTTTCAACACAACTTTCTTTAATTACTTGCATTTAAAATAAAAATGCCAACCTATGTGAGTGACTGCCCTCATTACAGTTCCCATCCTCTAACTAATTAATATCTGTTAGCTTTGGCTTATACACCAGGATGCCTAAATCCAAAATACACAAGACTGCCAAGTTACTTTGCAAACAGCAATGCTTGCCTTGAAGAAAGAACTACATTATCCAACTTGCTTCTATGCAATCTTACCATAACACTTACTTTCAAGGTCTTAGACTTCAGAGAAGGAAAGCTCATCCAGCTCAAGATCGCTAAGAAATCAAAGAGGAAACCCAGAGGAAAGCAAAGAGAAAGAGAAGTAGTGAGATCTCCAAAAGAAAGAGAAACACCATCAAGTGCAAGGCACACTTTCTACCCGCTTTCTTACACTCACAGACCACATGGGAAAGATCAACTCTGTTTAAGAGAAAAACCTCCCAGCAGCTCCCACGCAGGCTCTTCCAGAGCACACACACACTTCTCCAGCCCATAGAGAAGGAAAGTGGGCTGGCTACCACATAATCACACCAGCAATCACCTTCCTTTATTGTGATACATTACTGTAGTGCTTGTCAGAGGAGCCCGTACAGGTGAAAAAGCCAGAACTCTCAGGAATACTTATTTAGCACAGTGACAAATAAAGGAGACATACCAGGGTGTACAAAAGAACCGGCAAGGTAGAAACATGGGTACGGTACTCCTGTAAGCCGCCCCAGTAGTGCCCTAACGTCAGTGCATTCAGCACATCTGAAGGCAGCAGGTTTAGAACTGATTAAAAACTGAGAAGCCTTATGTAAACTTAATGCATAATTAACCCAATAAACACACTTGCAAAAGACATTACTGAGGTCATGAGAGCATTAGAGCCACAAAAACTCCTCCATTGGTATATGAAGGATGAGAACATCCACTGTTAAATTATTTGAATACTCATCTAATGCAAAGGATAAAACCTGCTGTATCCCAACCAGGACAAGCCTCCCCTCCAGGCAGATTATAGCAGGTTTCTTACATCTTACTCCAAAGCATTTGATGCCAATGGCCAGAAAGAAGGGCCTGGACTGGACAAGCCCCTCTCTGAGGCTCTCCATCCACGCCAGGTCTCTAGCAGAGATTAGAGGAGGGACATTCCTGCCCTACTGTCTGCATCTATGAGTGGGGCACAAAGGTCTGCATGAGTTACCCTCAGCTGCCTTTGCACTTAGTTGAGACAACCAGCCCTTACAGGAATGATTCATCTCACCCCAAGTGCAATCAGGCAAATTGTCCTTGTGAGGTGCCAGTCCCACGGTGACCCAGCCCCACAAGTTGCCCTGGGCAGCACATGCAGATCAGAGATGCCCCGGGGTACTCACCAAGCTGTGCTTGAGAGACACTCCCTAAAACCAGTGGGCCACAGGGCTTTGGGTATTTTTAAGCCTTTACAAGTCTGGGCAATTTTCACCAACAGCTCCCACATCCCTCTCGGAGCCCTGCACTTGCCTTTGCCTCTTCCCTGACTTAACGTCACTGTCAAGATTTCAGCATGCAGAGGCACCTTTCAGACCCACCCAGCTCTCCTGACTGGTGTTTGGGATTCCAAGGTCCCAAAGATCTTCCTGATGCCAATTAAAATAAAAAAAGAGGGAAAGCCACCCGTTTGCCAAGGTCTGTAAGCAAAACACCCACAGGCCTTGCCCTCCTCTCCATTCCTGGCTTGCTTACAACTGTAGCAGCTGTTTCACATTTCCCACATTTAAAAACTCCTGTTAAATCAAGGTCTCTCTTGCCAAAATCCAGCAAGACACAGACTTCATGAAACATTTCAGACAGACCAAGAGCTGCCTTTCCCTAGGCTGCCCCTCCTCAGCAGGTCATGATCTCAGTAGTTGAGGCTCCCTTTGGAGAAAGCCAGCAACGGTACCAGCAGCACACATCCAGGCGGCCAAGCGTGGCTCTGCACATCCAGTTTTGCTCTCATTGCTCTGCACCCAAACACCCCATGTGCACAGTGCCTGCTTGGGATCACTACAGCACCCCAGAGGTGTTTGTTGCCATTGACCCACCTAGGACAAGCCCTCACGTCCCCACCTGTCCTTGGGCAATAGCTTTGACACTTCCAGCACACACAAACTAGGGGCACTGCCAGCAGCACCAAAGGGGCTCTGTAGGGCAGTGCCAGGCTCTGTCTTCTTGTTCCAAGCAATCCAAAAGAATAAAACAGGATTTCCAAACAGTTAATTTTATGGCTCATTTCATGATATTTTGATATAGTAAGATTGGGCTCCTTGTAGTCGCAGGAAGCAAGTATTTTAGGGCCCCAGGCTTCACTTGCTGAAGTCCCTCTCTGCCTCTTCAAGGGCTAGAAAGGCTCCCGTGGGAAAGAGGGATGCTATCAGACCACCAGACTCCAGGAGAAATGAAAACACCAGGTGTCACAAGACTCCTGATAAATATAGCAGCAGCAATGACAACACAGAACATGTTCAGGGCCAGGTGAAGTCAAAAGCCTGATCCAAGCTCAGCTTTATGCTGGGTTCATCCCGCTGCACAGCATAGACCTGCCTGCTGCAACAGGACAAGGCAGGTGGACTCCCCTACTTTCCTCAAAGGCCTCAAGAACTGGATTATTCCAGGTGATCAGTGCTTTTAATCCCCCAGCTTCATGAGTAAGGCAAGTGTACAGACCTTGGCATGGGAAGGGGTCAGCCCTGCAGCTGTGGGACCTGGCATGAAGGGGGGACTTGGACAGTGAAAGCCCAGAGAGCCCCTGGCTCACAGACCTGCAGTGATTGTGGCAGTCAGGGCATACCCTTAAAAGCCTCCAGGAAAGCCAGGTTTCCATCTGTTGCCATTAACACTTGGAGTCTGTACCTTCACTGCAGGAAATGAAAGCCCAGAGCAACCTCATACTTCAAACTGGCAAGTATGCAGAGTCCTGCAAAAGCAGGGCACTCATGACACATTTCAGCCTTGCTTCCTTCATCCTCTTACACAGGGCCTCCTGTTACATTTAAAGAGGGGTTGTGGGATAGCTGTTATCCAGATATCCATCACAAGTACCATGGAAGAACCCTGACAAGCACAACATCTGATGTCCCTCCATTTTACTGAAAGGGAAAACTGACTGTTGGTAGCAGCCCAGAGCCTCTTGGAGATTCAGTTCCCCCACCTATCAAATAACAAGAAAAAACAACCCTTCCTCAGCTCACAGAGGTGCTGTAACTCATACCTGATACTTGCAACATTCCTTTGGCAACCCCTGGTAAAACCATTAGCACTGGAGGGAATACGAGGCCACACTCTGCTACCTCACTCTGTCCATAAGCAGCAAGTTACTGCCACCAGCTCACTCAACACGCGAGACAGAAAATAAAATTTAACTTTTATTTGGTTTGTATTGCTTTTGAAATGACATCTTACATGCTTGCTGGGCAGGGAAGGCTACACTGTCATCAGGTCACCGTGAAGATCAGATTCCTCAGAGCAACAATTCTCCCCTTTTTTTAAAAAGTAACATTGCAAAGACACTTGGAGACATTTTTCCTTGTTCACATGGAGAAAAACTTACAATCTCAGGTGTACTGAATGACACAGAAGTGTCATTCATCTTTAGAGCCTGGAAACAAGCAAGGAAAAAGAGAAAAAGTAGTATTTCACATTTGGAGCATGGCTCAGGCTGGCCTCATACAGAAGGAGCGATTTCCCAGACCCCAGGGCATTCTAGGCACTTCACACCATCTGCCCATGGGTAAACCTGAGCCTTAGTAACTCCCTGTGAGACGGTGCATCACCCAGCCCCTGCCAGGCCCTCATCAGCTTGCTCCAGGATGGATGGCTTCAGCATGTTGAATCATCATAGTTGGAAACCTCTTTGGATTTCTATTTCTCTGGTTTCAGCTCTGCTGGTGTATTCCTTTGGTAGAGATCTATACCTTCCTCTCACAGACCTTTTGATCCACCTGCACAACATCCTTGGCACAACTGCTGATGCCCCCAAGCACCCAGTTGGGAAAAGCCCATCCCTTTCCAGGGCTCTGGTCCTGCAAGCCCCCTGGTTGTCCAGCTCATTTCCAGAGGTTTGCCAAAGCAAACGGACATCCCAACTTTGGAAAGCTTCCAGAAATCAACTGCTTCTGACTTGATCAAACACAAGGAACGCAGAAATCTCACCCCAACAACAAAGGCCCATTTTCCTGTCTCGGCATCAGCATCCCAGGCTGCTCCCCAAGTTTAGACCAGCTCCCTCAAAACATCTCTGCCCTTCTCCCCTCCTTTCTTTTTGAGCACATGGAGCTTGCCCCTCTTTTGCAGATAATTTCCCTTGGACCTGTTGATTCCACATCCATTAAATGGAAATTTACCTTATGTTGTGGGTTTGTGTTGCACATTTGTTTTGGTAGCGGGGGAAGGGGCTGCAGGGGTGGCTCCTGTGAGAAGCTGCTGGAAGCTCCCCTGGCTCCAAGTCAGACCCACCTCTGGCCCAGACCAACCCAATCAGTGACAGTGGTAGCACCTCTGGGAGAACATATTTAAGGGGAACCTGCAGTGAGTAGGGGGATTGGAATGTGAGAGGAACACCTTTGCAGATACTGAGGTCAGTGAAGAAGGAGGAGGGGCACCTGAGGAGGCTGATGGCCCTGCGCCCGTGGTGAGATGGCAGGCTGTCCCCCCCAAAGCCCAGGGAGGGGAGCGGGGGAGCAGATGCCCACCTGCAGCCTCAGGAGGAGCCCAAACTGGAGCAGGTGGATGGCCCCCAAGATGGCTGTGACTCCATGGGAAAGCCCATGCTGGAACAGGCTGTGACTGAAGATCAGCCTGTGGAAGGGACCCGAGCCAGAGCAGTTTGTGGAGAACTGTCCCCATGGGAGGGACCCCACAGTGGAGCAGGGGACGAGTGAGGAGTCCTCCCCCAAGGAAGAAGGAGCAGCAGAGACAACATGTGAGGAACTGAACGCANGTGATGAACTGACCCCAACCACCATTCCCTCTCCCCCTGCGCTTCTGGGAAGGAGGAGGTGGAGAAAATCAGGAGTGGAGTTGAGCCTGGGAAGGAGGGAGGGGTGGGGGGAAGGTGTTCTAAGGTTTGGTTTTACTTCTCACTATCCTTGTTTTGATTTGATTGGTAATAAATTAAATTGATTTTGTTTCTTCCTCAAGTTGAGCCTGTCTTTTGCCCATGACCCTAGTGGGGAGTGATCCCCCCCAGTCCTTGTCTTGACCCATGAGCCTGCATTTATATTTTCTCCTCATCCCACCGTGGCCGGGGAGCAGGTGGACTGAGTGAGCAAGCGGCTGTGTGGTGCTTTGTTGCCGGCTGGGCTGAAACCATGACACCTTATCCAGGTTGCAGCCAAGATTTAGTGCCGGTGACTGTTCATGTTGATGGCAGATATTTGTTTCAGTAACCCCAAGCTGCCAGCCCTACATTGATTTTCCTTCCAGTGTCAGTTCAGCACGGAAGAAAAAACTCAACATCCCACATTCAACAGAGGGTTTGGTGGGTGACCCATGCACATGAGAAGTCCTGCAGGATGACAGGGACTTGACAGCAGCAGCTGGACTCTGGGCTTGGCATGGATGGCATTGCCCAGGAGAGGAAGATATTTTGTGTTCACCTGTGCCTGGAGGTGTCCATCCTCATTTACATCTCTAAACACAGCACTTGTTCTTCTGAGCATCCTATGGCCTTTGCAAATTAAGGACCAGGTTGGTCCAGCTCAGGGCCATCCTGCTGCTATTCCTTCGGAGGCATTTTACACCCAGAGCTTTGACAAAGCCCACTGCTCAGTGCGTCCTCTCTGGGCTGTATCTGTTAACCAGCCACACAGCAGAGCATCCAGCAGGGAGGACTTGGGCCAGGATCTCTCCTCGGTGTAAAATAGGAGCATTGCTAAAGCAGCCTCCCATCAAACAGGAACCTGCCGATCCACTGGGTCCTTGTTCCTTCATCAGAGGGTCTTAAACTCACCAAGATCAAGGGCCCTTTCATTGCTCATTCCCAAAAGCCAGAAGGAAGCTGCAGATACACCGTGAGCACTTAGGAGGAAAAACAGTGCAGCATCTAAAGGCACTTTAAATGATTTAGATACAAACTTGCCTGTAATAAGACATCTATTTTGGTTAATCTCTTAGTTGTGAATCTTGAAACTCTTGAACCTGCCTCGGGCTACTGTCAGCAGCACTTCATTTAACACTGCTTATTGGGAATAACAGCTATTTCCCACTGTAACCTCCAAACCTCTTAAAGTCTCTCTTATTGCTTTGCCCAAATACACTTGCCTTGAGGATACAGACATTTTTTTCTCGCCAAGAACTGTTAAGATGATTCGAACAAGCTGAATCAGAAGAGACCGTTTCCCAGGTGAAGCGGCCAAGACTCAAAATACCATCCCTGTGATATTTAGGGAGTGATTCTTTTTTTGAGCGTTTACTTGGGTTATGAAATCAAAAGGCTGTGCTTTGATCACTCTTCACAAGCAAAGGACTCAAAGGGATGGGGGTATGTTCATCCTTCACAACAGCTGCCTGGGGCCAACCACCCCTGCCTGCACCTGGGGGAAGAGACCTCATCCCCTGCCTGCACCAGGGATGTGGAGACCATCGCTGCTCCGCCATGCCTGTGTTCAGAGCTCTCTGTGGAGACAGGTGGGGGGGTTAGCACAACCAATGCAGCACTCACGTTTTAAGCTCAACCACATTTTTATTTTAAGAGGGTGCAGAGCCATAGTGGGCGCCAAACTGTGCTGTGCCCAGGCACTGCTCCAGCCCATCAGCCCTAGTGCTCATCCACCCCGGCTTGGCTCTGCTCAGCAGGCTTCATTTTAAATGCAACCATTCACATTGCAGGCAGTTGGGCCCTACACATACATAGCAATGACTATATTGACGGGCTCCAACCCCAATAACTGATGGGAAATGCAGTAACCCTGAAGCAGGGGTGATGACCTACCCTGTCCTGCTGATGCAGGGGAGCAGCATTAAGCAACTGCCCATTTTGTTCCCAAGCAGCAACCACATGCGTCCCAGGTATGAGCAGCAGCAGCACGAAGGTACAAGAGGCCTCCAAGCACATCTTTTAGACCTGTTACTTTCAACTGTAATGGTGGATTTTCCAGCCCAGTCCTGTGTCTGAAGCAACCAGTCATGTCCACAGCTTTGCAGATCCTATCAATGGTGCAAGTTGAGTTACCATCTTCTCTGTGCTCTGCAGGAAAAGGTCTGGCCACCAAGCAGTTTTGACCCATACAGTGCAGGACACAGAGAAATGGGGGACCGTGGCCCCAAAGAAAAGGGAAGGGGCTCACACCATGCTGGCTCAGAGCATGCACAGAGCTGTCTTGGGATCAGCTTCTATTGCCAGCAACATGCCTGAGAAAATACTCTAAGGGATCACAGCTCACAAGGGCTTAGAGACACACTCTCCCATCCACCTGCACCAGCTTTTACACAGAAATTTTGATGCAAAAAAAATATTCAGTGTGAAATATGTATATATAAACCGTGCTTAAACAAAAGCATAGCTGTGCAGGCTCTGGATGCTAAAGGACCTTGTCTACCATATACATACACCCTGGTTTAGTAGGAATGAAACCCACCAACTAATCCAGTCTCTGCTGAACTATAACCAGCACAGCAAGAATCAGCGTACTGCCTGCAAAGCTAAATTGGTATCAAACTCAGAGCACTCAGCTTTGGCACACCACAGTCCCTGGAAAACTGCAGAGGTCTAAATGGTGTCTTTCCAGCCAGGGCTCAAAGCCTCTTCTTCCCCGTGTCTCCCTGTTCTCTACTTCTGCTCTGGAGCTAGCTCTTCATCTGAGCTCAGGTTGCAGATAAGAAACATTCCACTAGATTCAAAACAAACACTTACTTCCCCTTCCCCCTAAATATCCCACTTTGCATAATAAAACCCAAACACTCAAAAACCGCTTCATCCCCACTCAAGTCAAAGCACATGCAGTAGGGTACCTGCACAGCCCTGGGCTTTTGGAGAAAGCTGGCCCACAGTGCAAAAAGTTACATTTATATTTAAAGCAGAACAAAAACTCACTGAACCTACTTCTTCACACACAGCAGGTCCAACTCACACAGAAGTTGCCAGCAGGACAGAGATATCTCAGGAGCTCTAGGTCAGACCAGCCCCACCTGTGCTGGCTCAGGGCGACACTTCCCACCCAACATGCTCTCAGCCCCTTCACTTCTGGGGGCAAACAGCTGCTGCTTTTAAGCCCTCCAAAGAGTTTAGGAGTGGAGCACCTGCACCAGCAGCTGATAGCACTTACTGCTTTTCAATTAAGCTAATTTTGCCCCAGGAGGGGAGACAAGTGTGCAACTGCTTGTCAGGCCACCTCCAGTTCCCCGGTCCTTGCGCTACGACGATAAGGTGCAGGCAGGCAGGTACCGGCGCTTGCTGTAGCACCCAGAGGTGCCTCCTGTGCTGGCAGCAGGAGCAGGGAAGCATCACAGTGGCCCTGCAAGCACAGGAGGCTTACAGGAATAGTCCCTGGGCCCCTTACCATAGCACGACTATTATTTTTGTGCTTTGTCTCTCCAGCAAACCTTGCACAGCCCAGTGTGCTTTATGGCAATGCAGCAGCACTCACTTTGTTGTGCTACAAAAGCCCACATTGCATGTACTCCAACGCTGACATTTATGATCTAGCACACAGGCCTGGCTGACAATAGCAAAAAGACCCTGTTTAAATCAGTTTTCTCCCGTAGCAAGAAGCACTAAGAGTGTGGTGTGCTCTGCTAAAAATAACAAAGATGCCAGATTGAGGTAGGGTTAGGTGGCAAGACCAGAGCCTCCAAACCAGTGGGAATTGTCCCAGCTATGGCTGCTGGCACGACCTCAGATCTGCCTGCTCCTTCTCCATGCCAGACTGCAGAAGTGCTCAGAAAAAGAAACATCGAGCATCTACTGCACCTATTTTCCTTCATAGGGCTGAAAATGTGTTCAATGCCTCCTTCTGCACATGCCAGTCACGGCAAGCCATTGCAGCCAGCTCCGGGGGAAGGAGCGCAGAGGGAGATGGTGGGTGCCAGCAAGAGAAGGGTTTCTTCTGGGGAGCAGAAGGCACCTCCAAGGTGCCAGGCCTGGTCTTACCTTCACCCAGAGATGGGACCATCAGAGGCAGCTATACTCAACATCCATAAATCCTTATAGCAGGACAGAAGGTCATTAGAGATGCTCCTTCAACCTCTTTCCAAATGCTTTGTATCTTCATCCATATGCTCCTTCAACCTCTTTCCAAATGCTTTGTATCTTCAGCCATCAGTCGGCTTTCTCCTCCGCTAGATAAGCTCCCTTCCATTTTGGAGAGTTTCAGAAGTCATTTGCAGACATCTCAGCATGTGCAATAATTTTGGTCCTTATTAAATATTGCTAATGATAGGGTGTTAGACTCTCAGCCATACATCCACTTTCTGTTCTAGTATAAATTTTAATCTATCTTCCCTCTTCCTTCTATTCAAATCTTTAAAAAAAAAAATACTGAAATAAAAAGGAAAGCATCAAATAATTGCAAGGAGCAGCTGAAAACAGAAGGGAAGGAAAGCTGAAGAAAGTTATGATGACTGAAAAATTAAATAAAATTGGAGAAAAGAAGGAAAAATTCCAATTTTTAATGAAATGGATGATGAAAAAGGCCTTTTTCAGCTAAGTATTTTTAATATGAAAAATGTCAACAAGCTGTAATTATGATGCAGGCCTATTGCACTATCCCGCGCTGTTTCTCATTTGTGCAGACAAATTGGGCCCACAGTTCTGCCTAGCTAAGTACTTTGCAAGAAAATCCCATTCAAAATTCCCCCAGTACTCTGGGGCTGTGCTATCACACAATGCTGAATGTCTGCATAAGTTGTCCCTGGTACACAGCAGCAGATCCCTTTGGTGAGAGCTGTTTTCCCACCACAGAACAGGCTCCCACCTCTATGGGCCATTCCAGAAACATCACCCCGCTCCACTTCCCTTCTTTCAACTGGCTAGAGGTGCATTTTCTCCTGCCCATTCATCCTCACGCTAAATCTTTTCAGCTGATGCTTTCGAAGCCTAACCAATAAAATGTCAAAACCAATAAAGCTGTTCGTGGAAAAAAAGTTTTCCAAAGAGAAAAAGCATAGAAGATGATGGTTTACAGAAAGGTATGAGGAGAAAATGGGAGGTTGGTGTGAAAAGCTCATGCAGATGAAGCTTGAATGGTCTATTCTCACCATAATAATGAGCACATACATGATTAATGAAAGTATTTATCCTCGTAACCCACTGCAGCAAGTTAATATTTAATCCAAAGGCCACGTGAAAGCCCAGCCTCTCCTGGTTCCTCACCTACCTCCTTGTTTCCTTGGAAATTTCTGAACTCTGCAAACTGACCTGAGATTTGGCTCTTTGGGGCTGATCTAAGAACCACACTGGCTTTTTCTGGCTTTCTGCGTAAGTACCACACCTTTTGATCCCATAACCGCTGTCACTTGGGACCTACAAGGTTTCTTAGATAATCCCAGAGAGTCGGTGCTTTGTAACTCGTCTCACTTTGATATTCAAGGCAAAGCTGGACAGCCCACACATGAAAAGACAGCCTTCCTTTTCTTCCCAGGCTTAATTTCATCTGCAAATTAAACATATGGAGACAGATATTTATAGAGGAATGCCCTGATCCTCCCGGGAGGGCTGTGGAGTCTCCAATGTGTAATTTTGCTTTAGGAATATGATTTTAATCTTGACTTTCTTCTGAGGTTGGCTGCAGAAGAGGGGAAGGGCAGAGAAGGGGGATCACTGGCAGCAGCAATCACCAAGTGCTCCTCTGCTCCCCCCAGTCTGAGCCTAGGGCTAATTCAGTATAAAATGGTGTGGATGTACAGAAGGGGACCAAGACTCTTTCTGCTTCCCTGTCATTGCCCCCTGCAAAGCTATTTCAGGACCTGGCTCTTAAAAGGTTACAATTTTTACTTTTAAAAAAATGGGGTCTGTAAACTTTGCTAGCAAGTGCTTTCAGCTGTGATTTACAAAAAAAAGAAAGCCAACAAGCCACCTTTAAAAATGGTGTACAGATTAAAATAACTAAGCCCCGGGTCTTGATGATTCTTTGTGACAAGAGCTCACACGCAGTCATCCAACTCCCTGTATCCCAGCCCCTCCACCCCATGCTCTCGCTGTGGGTAGACCCCAGCGCTAAAAAAAACTACCAAAAAAAAAAAAAATGGTTTGTCTTATGTGATTTTCAGAGAAGCCCCAGAGGGGAGGATAAAGGACAAAAGGTATCAGTCTTCCTATGGCCTGACTCCTCCTGAAATCAGGTGTTACTGCTATCGCTCAGACCTACAGCAGATCAGTGATTCCCGCCTGCTGTTGACGCTGTGAAAGCTCCCCGAAAAGGTTGGTCTGCCATCCCCCAGCCCAGCTGCGCCCACGGGATACCAGTGGCGAAGGACCTGCAGGAGCAGGGAGGTTTCTGCAGGGCAGTCTGCAAAAAACTGCATCTGCTCTCCTGGAGCTGTTGCCAGAAAGCGAGGTGGGCACCGAGCACCGGTTTCTTACATTGGGCTGCTGGGGACGGCGTTTTGTGGGCCTCTTACCTTGGGAATGGGGGGGGTCCGCCCCATCGGACCTGTATAGCCCCCATAAATCTTTGTGAGCCCCATCTCCTTCTTGCAGGAGGCACAGCCAGGGCACTTGCCCGCACAGGACCAGCTGTGGCCGCACAGGAGATCTGGGGCAATTTCCCCAACTCACCAAGAGACGGGCACGCAGCAGCCTGGGCTGAACCCTGAGGGGCACAGAGGGCAAAGCTATAAACTTCACACAACAATTGCCTTTCTTCCGTTTTCCAGCTAAGTATTTTCTTCTTTTTACCTTCTTGATAAAGAATGACTTGATGCTATTCTTCTTTTGCCTGGTATCACTTGCTTAGGCCTCCATTGCATTGTACACACACGTCTACAACAAATTTTGGTGCTAGGAACCCCACTAAGAGGCTCCGGCTTGGCGTATCAGTTCATTAGCGCAGGGATGTTTGTAATGACCGACATGTTGTGTCATGCTGCTGTTTGTAAGGGCTTGGTCGGGATGCCCAGGCTCATCACCGCCAGCCCCCAGGCGGGGCTGGGCACATGGTGCCATCCTTGCAGGGTTATTTGTGATGGGAGTAGTTCAGGGGAGGGAAACTTGCAGAAAAGACGGTTTCAGGAGTAATAAGAAGAGGGACTTTGGTACATTACTGCATGCTATGAGGTATGTCTTTAAGGTTCAGTAAACTTTTGGAGTCCCTGGGAAGCTGGTAATGCGCCTTTGAAGGAAGCATGACTTATGAAATTGCAGTTTTTAGCTTAGCTGGGTAATGTTAATGAGAAAATATGGTGGGCTGTGGGTGAAAGTCTCCTGAATCCCATAAGTTAGGAATAAATTATTCTGTTTTCCTAAATGAAGAAACGCAGCGCAATACTGCTCCTAAATCAGGCTGATGGTGAGAATTATTTATTAATTTGTGTAGGACCAGACACAAGCTCAGCCAGATAAATACAAACTAAACTGTAGCAAAGAGTTACAAACTTCGACCTGCTGTGGGCATGGAAGAAAAGTTTTTGCTGTGGTTTTGTGAAGGAGCAGGCAGGCTGGGGCCAGCACCGTGTGACGGAGGTGGCACGATGAGGCAGCACAGGAGTGGAGATGGAGGGACAAATCCTCCTTTCTGCTGGAACCATGGTGAAGATGATCAAAAAAAGCCCCTGGCTTTCAACTGCAGTGCAGCAGCTTCACAGTAATTCAAGCTTGAGATCGCCAGCTCTGCCTATGCTTGCTGCAGCACAGCTTGCACATCAAAAGGAGATGTTTCCCATAAGGCCAGTTCCCACACCACCGAATTCAGGTTTTGATGCACACTATGGGCTGGTGTGTAAGAGTAATGATCCAGAAAAGTCTCTTAACAGCAGCTCACATTGAGCAGGTGATGACACATCCCTCTCGGATACCCCGGGCTCACAGTGACTCAGTGGTGCCCTGCTTCTTGGGTAGCACAGGCTCAGCCAAAGGGACCACACCTGGAGCAGAAGGTGGCCCTTTGGGACAGAGCAGGCTCCCAGCTCCAAGGGCTCAGGCTCTGTGGGTACCATACAGCCGCAGCTTCCCCTCCTGCCGGCACCTGGCCTTCTACCCGGAGAGGATTTATTCCTCCCTGAACAGGTCTCCAATGACATTATTAATCAGGGAGATGGACGAGTACAACACCTTTTATTGTGCACTGTGGATGAGTGATAAGTCTGGGTGCCAATGCCTGGGATAGCAATCAGGAGAGGGCGAGCGAAAGGAAGAGGAGGGAAGAGCAGCATTGTGGGTAAATATATGTGCTTCTGGTGGTGATTACCCTCCAAGTAATTAGTTTTTAAATCAGGCAGATGTTTCAGGAACTACTCACTATGAGCTGCTTTAATTATTTATACTCCCCTTTATTCTTATTATTTATAGTCATCCTCTTTGGATGATGATGATGCTCTCTGGGTCGGGCTGGTCAGGTGGAACTGGGACCCACCTCCAGCCCAGCCCGGCTGAGCAGCCATGTCCTCCAACACTGCCAGGCACCCCGGGAGCCCAGCTGTGCTGGGGGGTCCTCCTCTCCCTCCCGCAGCCAGGCGAAGGGGAGCGAGCACCCGTCCTTGCTGCAGAAAGCCCTGCTCTGAGCAGTAATTAAACTCTCACTCATCTTCATTTCCCTCATTTGTTAAAGTGAGGCCACTCAATAAGCCATTAGTGCAAGGCCCTTTCTGTCAGCTACAGCATCGTTAGGCTAATTTCCCTTCGAGAGAGCTCAGGAGAGTGCGGGCAAGGGAAGCAGCCCCTTGCCTGCTTCCTCTGCCCAAACCCCCCCGTCCCCCTCCCAGGTCACTCCTGCCCTACACCAAGGCTCTGGGGAGGGGGGGTTGCATTTTACAATGACAAACCCTTCCCCCAGCTGGGATTTTTCCTATAGCACTATACAACCCCCTGTTCCATCAGCACATCTGGCATTGCTGCTCTCCCTTCGCTAACCCCACCTCTCCAGGGCTTCGTAACATCTGGAAGCCATTCCCCGTGCCATTCCCATGAACAGACCTCCGACCCACCGAGCTCCTCCTCTGGCCTAAACAAAAGCTGCTCTTATTGCTGAGCTCGGGAATTTTGCCTGCCTTCCCCTCGCTCCAACCACAAGTGGTTTCTCAATCTGTCACCAGGAGAGCATCTGCCTGGAGAGTCCCAGAGCATCGTCTGGCCCATCTCCCTCCAAGGGCACAGTCAGATGCTGGCATTGAGAGAAGCTGCAAAAAAAAGCAGACAGCAGCACAAGAAAAACCATCATATGGGAAAAGCTGCTGCAGATTTGTCCAGAAGCAAAGACCACGGTCCATGTTTGTAATTACTACGACTACATGTTGATTCCTGCTCCCCCCCCCCCCCCCCCCAACAGATTTTGCTTGGGCTCTTTCTCCAGT
>VYZV01029385.1:290905-320426 GCA_013401275.1 Pandion haliaetus | reverse complement strand
TGCAAATCAAAAAAAACAAGAAACCGCAGAACAAAAAAAAAAAAAAAAAAAAAAAAAAAAAAAGAGTAGTATTGCTAGGGATGGGTTTAGCATTGGGGCAAAGGGAGGCCCATCAACAAACTTTACTGCACACCTCACTGGATGCCATACGAGATGAGGTGACTCACTGCTCTGAAACCCAGGTGCCAGCAGAAAAGCAGAAGAAAAGGTACATAAGCCTGTCCTGTACTCTACACACCCATAGGAACCCAACCCAACCTGACTTCTGTTGGTTTTGTTTTCATACAGTTCCAGAGGCACAGCATCCCAGACGGGTTGAGGTTGGAAGGGACCTTTGGAAGTCATCTGGTCCAATCCCCTGCTCAAGCAGGGTCACCTAGAGCTGGTTGCCCAGGTCCACGTCCAGTTGGCTTTTGAGTTCAAGTGACTTGAGGGGAAAAAATACAATAGACTTGTAAGATACATATTAAAACACCAGACTGGACCATGCCTTGTCTGCAACACTGGGAGAAATGTGTTTTTTAGGAAGGGTGAGTTCTCAAAGTGAAGCCAACTTCCAGGAGCATCCCAAGGGCAACACTGCAGTTGCAAAAGGTTTGGAAGACCATCTGCCTACGAAGCCAAAGCCACATTTGTCTGACACGCAAGCTGCTGTCTGGCCTTGAACTAGGTGCAACCCACTTAACAAAAATACCAGCAGCTGCAGTGGAAACAGCTTCACTATGAAAGCAGAGGGAGGGGACCCACCTGCCTCCCTCGGGCTTTGCAAGGACACAGAGGCTGTGCTGGCTTGGTCCCCAGGGCGCTCAGCACCAGAAGCTCCAGCATTTTGTAGAGTACCTGGGGCAGATATCTGAAGCAGGAAGAGTTAAGGGGGTTAGGAATAAATAAAACATTCACCCCAAAGCGAGCAGAGCACAACAGCTCTGGAGCTGGACTCTCCCATCACCCACAGCCCCGCAGGGTCCATGCAGTAACAATCACACCGTGGCTGGGAACAGACATTTCCAAACAAACCTCCTTCTATTTGCATTTGAAACATTTATTTTGGGAAATACATATTAAACACTATTATTTATACAAAAATGGACTAAATTTGTCATAATGCTTATAACCCCCAAAAGGCCATTTTAATAGATCTGGATGAGGTTTTTTTTATTGTATTATTTTCTTTTTTTCTTCCCCAAAAAATAATCAGGTTACAAAGGAGAAAGCGGCGTGTCTTGCTCAGCCCAGCTTGAGATATCAACTAGAGGAAAAAAAAGTTTAAGATGACATTTGCAGAAGTGCCTCACACACGAGATTTTTCTCCCCATTCATAGTTTTTTAACACTTGAAATATATATATTTTTTCAGTTAATACACTTTTTTTGGTTTTTGTTTTTGCTAAAATATAGCAAGTCAGCAAGTAGATAGTTGTTCTTCCTCAACAGCTCTGTTGTGCTGTTGCGGGGGAGGGAACATGAGTTAAGGGGGGAGAGAGGATTCTCCTGGCGATGGCACCCCCTCGCACGTACCCCTTTGGCTACTGGGGGGGGACATATGTGGGGAGCCCCTGCAAACCCTCTGCTGAGCAACGTCATCTGGGCATCCCCACCAAGCCAAGAGCAACCTCCTCCTTCCTCCTGGTCACCTGTGCTGAAGAAGGTGGCTCTGCCCCCCATGGAGACCATTGGGTGGGCTCTGCAGGTGCCTTCCAGTGCTACAGGATGGGACACACTGCCATTTTAGTATATGCCGCCCCCCCCCCCGCAAAGGATGATTTGCAGCGTTTTATCCCTTAGAGAGGATACGGAGACTGACAGGGTGGACAACAGAAAGGCAAGTGGAACTGAGGGGGGGGGGCAGGCAGGACTGCAGAGCTCTGCTCCAGGACCACCCACTCCTGTGTCACGGAGTTATTTAACTGACCCCCTTGCAGGGTCTTAGTTACTGGAGATTCATCAAAAGAGGAGGCGTGGGGGGGCAGAGCAGGGGGGGCCATGGGGCGCAGCACCCGCAAACACCACTCCAGCCTTCCCCATAGCTTCAGGGCTCGGTCCGCACGTACACAGTCCCCTTGCACAAGGGCTAGCAAAACAGAGGAGTGTGTTACATGTACACACGACACACAGGGGATCAAAAAAAAATAAAAAAAAAATAATTAAAAAATACCCAACGGCCTCCTCTGACGTAGGGAAAAGCCCAAGAATCACAAGGGTCAGACAGGACAACCCTCTGCCTCCCCCCACCGCTTTAGAGAGACGTTCCACTCTCAGCCCCCTTTGGACAAACATACTCCCAGCCTTCAGTGGAAAAAAACCCACCCAACTGAATGAAAAATAAATATACAAGTGTTCCCAGGACATCAGCCACATCTGTGGTCCAAGGGAGAGGGAAAAGGAGTCTCTACAAAGCATCACAGGCCCTTTGCAGGCTGCAAAGACAGACAAGGCAAGCCCTCCCTCCCCTGTCCCCCACTATTGCAACAGTCTGAAAAGGCACTTCTCCCAAAGCAGGTCGCTCTGCCTGGCCGGGGGTCGGTGACAGGCGAGGTGACACCTAAACACTCCCAGTTTATTGCATATAGGCAGGGTAGAGGGGTTGGGTTATGAGCTGGCGAGTCCCAGAGGGCTGCAGAGGGCTCAGAGGAGGAGGCAGGAGACAAGGATGGCACTGTCTTGCTCTCTTCATACCACTGTACCTTGCTTCCGAAGGCTACATTCACCTGGAAGAACCCTTGCCTTCAACGGACGGAGAAAAGCCTCTGCACAGAGGTGCAGGCAGGGCTCTCGGGGGTACCCCAACCCTGCCAGCCCCGCGGATCTGCTCCCCCAAGCTCAGGTGTTGGGCCAGCACTGGGGACCAGCAAGAGCCCGACCTCGGTGGGGGGACGGTCCCCAGCCCAGGGGTGCTGGACCAGGGGCTGAGAAGACAACTCATGCCACAAAGCGGGGGGGATGAGCGGTCGCCCCACTCCGCACGACAGAGACGGCATCTGGTTATTTGGTCAGTTAACATTGGCAGGGGGTTTGGGGGGGTGGGGGAAGAGGGACAGTGGCAGAGGATTTATATAAAAATAAAGGGGGAAGAGGGGAGAAATAGCGAGCGTGAGCGAGCAAGGTCCTGGCTACGGAGCAAGACGGTTACATTTCGTTAGCCACCAGCTCTTTGTCGGTCACGCCGTTGGAGAGCGAGCTCTGGCCCTCGTTCAGCCTCTTGACCCTGTAGGCTTCAAAGTGGATGTTGCTGGTAATATCCTTTATGTTCTGCATGTGTGTCCTGTGGGAAAGGGAGATGGGGGCAATCGCACCTCACTGGGCGCAGGTTTGGCCAGCCCAGCCTCTGCCACCCCAACCCTTGCACCCACCCCAACCTCTGCTTTCAAACACCCCCTCCAGCCCAAATTTCCCCTCCCGCTTTACTGGTTAACGCTATCTTCAGGGCACAGGAGGGAAGCAAAGGCAATTATGGGCAGCCAGGACCAGAAGCCTTCACTGGTATCAACAGCCTGCGCTTGGGTACACAGGAGCCCTGGCTGCATAACACCCATTCAGGAAGACCCCGATCCTGCAAGTCCATGGGATCAGGTTTGTAGCCCCACACAACTATCTGCCAGCAACAGCTCATGTGTGCAGAGTTTATCTTGCAGCCGAATTCAGGAGAAGCCCAATGCCCCCTCCAGCAAGCCGAAAGGGCTCAGCCTCCCATTCCCCTGCAGCAGGGACGGCTCTTTCAAGAGGGACCAGTGATTGTGCAGACCCCACAATGGCATGATCCTGGGACACAGGAGGGTGATGTCTTCAGGTTGGAGGTAGGACCTGGGGCTGGTGAGGGATCACTAAGGCCAAAAGGCTTCCCAGCTGCTTGCAGATGAGCTGGAGCCACACTGCACACCACCAGCAGTCTTGGAGTCTGTCCTGACCCATCCACTACTACTCTCCTCCCTTAACTCAGCACCGTAGCTGAGAAAAGCTCCCTGAAGCCATGTCCCATTGAGTGGGGTCACCCCTCACAGAGGGGCTGCAGCGTTGCAGCAGGCTGGGAGGGGATGGAGGAGCAGAGCGAAGCAGTGGCTGCTTCAAGCTGAGCCAAGCTCTCCTCTTTCTTTGGATGCCACCTGGTGACCAAAGGCTACAGGGACAGGGCACAGTCCTACCAACCTGATGAGGAGGTCCCGCAGGTAGGCGAACTCACAGTGTGTCGTGTTCTCCACTGGTAGAGAGAAAGAAACCCATCAGTGTGCACCCACGGCATGAGTATGGCAACCACGTGGGGTAAGGAGGAACCTATGGGGCTTCACTAGTGTGTGGAGGGCTGAGACAGGGACTTACCCCCAGGGGCTATAGGGTGCAGAACTCAAGAGTCCTCTTTGCTGCTGTAAGGTTGGTACCCAGGTACCTGCCCTGGCTCAGCATGACCAGCTGGCTGGTGAGGTCTGACCAAGCATTCCCAGTCCCTTCCAGCCATGCCCCACAAAGCAAGGGAGCTCCCAGCATCATCCCCCAGCACAACCCCACCTTCGGACAAACGCAAGCTTAAGCGGGCCCCAAAGAAGGCAGGGAAAGACACAGGGTGAGCTTTGCAGTGAGTGCCAGGCATGTCTCCTTTGAAGTGTTTCATCTGAAGTGTTTGCCATGCGCATCCTGCGGCAGCCCCGGCACGTCAGTGACTGTGCTGCCCGGGCTGCCGGTGCTGTGGAAGTACATGATCCCTTGCTGACAAAGGCTACTGCTGTCTGAACAGGGCTTGGAGCAAGCAAGAGTGTTTGCAAGAGGGAGAAATCAAGGGGTGTTGCTCCACCACAATTAGTCTGGCGGCTCGCAGTTTACCAGGCATTGGAATTTAGAGGATCAGCTCCCTTTTTTGATTTTTTTTTTTTTATCCAAACAGGCTTGTACATCATGGAGGAATGGCAAGACAACGAATAACACTGTTGTGCAAAAGCTGGCCCTGACTGGGTCCTGGAATCTCCCTGTGCTGAAGGCAGATGCCACATGCGAACTGTGAGTGGTTTAATGAATCCCACTAAACTCAGAGCTTCCAGGGACAAAGCACAAGAGGGCAGCAGAGCTTTAAAATACGCTGATTTTCCTGGCATCTTTGTTAAACCATCCCTCAACACAGGATTCCTATTAAAAAGACTCATAAATGAGAGAAACCTATGAAATGAAGGGGAGGAAGATAAGAGGGGTGGCACTGGAGATGTGGCAGTTGGCTGCCAGAAACCAAGGACAGGGAAATGTGTAGACATGCTGGAGCCAGGAGCTTTCATCTAGCCTTTAGACCATGATTTAAAATGGGGGAGAAAAAAGGAAGATGCCTACGGGATGAAAACTGAAGAGGGAAGAGATCCCATGAGGGCACCAACAAATGAATGGTGGAGGGTACAGATGCCAGGGGAAGGCTCTAATCTGGGCTTGAGATACAGAGATGTCACTTGTGTGCCCTCAAATCCAGCCATCAGGCATTTAACTGTGCGACAAGCAGTAACCAGGCCACAAGACACCCAGAAGTGTCCCCTCTGGCACTCAGCAGCTCCCCGAGCCACACAAAGGCCCAGGAACTCAGCGCAGGAGCATTGGCCAAGGTGTTTCCAGTCCTCAAACACCGGGGAAGTGATTTTCTTTGGAGGGGCAGGGAAGCACTATATAAAAGACTTCTACTGCTGGTTTTGGACCTCATCACCTTCTGTCAGGGTAGGGAGATGGGCTCAGGAGGTAGGGAAACAAGGACAAGGTACCTTCAATGGTGCCCCACTTGGTCTTCCTTCCAAGGATTCTTCTTCCATTAACCTGGTACTCCTGGTCACTGCCCACCACTGCAAATGGGATCATTTCCTGAGGAAAGAATAAAACAAGCTTATATTTTCCTCCTGAAAACTGGTCAGGAAACCAAGCCAGTGAGCAAAGTTCTATGTCAAGCTGTTTTCAGGAGAGTTTCATGGGATAAGCTGGTCTGTCCCTGATGCTCCTGAGCAGCATTGCCTGCCAGGGACCGCAGGCAGCCCACGACCTGGGCAGCAGCATCTCTTGCACACGTGCCCAGTCCAAAACCAGTCTAAAATCAGCCCAAAACCAGTTTAGCCCAGCACCCCATTGGCAGGCTCCAGCATACAGCCAGGGCAAAGGGACCGTGATGCTTCCCCAGCATCTGGCAACCTGTGGCTCAGTCATTTCCTGATCCAAGGTGGTGTCTTTGTCCTTAGAGTCCCTAAAAGACATTTTTCTTCATTGAATTTCTCCAATCCACTTTTTTGAGCCAAAAAACTGTTAGCTACTTCCTGTAGCAAGGAATACAGCCGCGAAAACAGAGCAGCCTACGGGCAAATTGCCTCCCGGTGCCGGGAAGGCTGCTGCCCCAGCCAAGGATGGGCAGACACCAGTACTACCTGCGCCTGGGGCAGGGCAAGGGGACATGGGACCTCCCTGCCCACAGGTTGCTGAGGGTGCCTTTGAGGAATGGGGCTGGGGTAAGGAGCAGCAACATGGGCCGACGGGAGAGGACACCTTCTCCGGGTACTTTCCTCACCCTCTTTCTGTCTCTGCTCTGAGCTGTGGCAGGATCCTTGGTCCTGGGCAGACCCCAGGAACTAGGTCCTGGGCAGACCCTCTGGACAGGGGCACAGCAGCTTTGGAAAGAAAATAGAGGCACTTCGCAAGAGACCCCCCCAGGACATCACCAGCACCCAGAGCTGCAGGACCCATCCAAACACATCCAACCAGCAACACCATGCACAAACCCTGAATTTCTCGTTCACTAGCCGATCTTCAGAGTCTTCATCAAACTCCTTCTGAGGATACACGTCAATCCCATTGGCAAGAAGGTCAGCCATTATCTAGGGGGGAAAAGCAGAGGGACACGTGAAGGAGACAAGGGCAGAGGAGCTCCCACCACAGCGGCAGCAACCAGCCAACCCAAGAGGCTCTCGTGAGCAATGCCCACAGGTCACAGCAACGCCCAGCAGCCACATCTTCCCTCTCCATCCTAAACACTGCCCACCTTGGGGAGAGAGACCTGTGTTTAACTGCTACACACCTACCAAGTGCTTGCTCTGGAATCTCTGAAAGAACCTGGTGCCAAGACACAGTTCAGGCTGAGAGATGAAGTTATTTGAGCTGGGCGTTGCTTTGGGATTGAAAAAGACAATAAGACAACACAAGCTGCACCAAGCAAAGGGGAATGTAGCTGCCAGGCACGTAACACAAAGTTAAGAAGTTGCGTTCTGTTGTCTGTTTATGCTCCTTGGAAAAAGAGTCACAGCAGCACCTGATCCGAGGGGACGGGGAAACAGACAGCTTGGAAGAGCAGCCTCTAAGGATATTGCCTCTGTGCAAGGGGAAGAGATGCTGAAATCTGATTCCTGGGTGGAGGCCTAGCTCACTGGGAGCACGAAGGATCAGCCTTCTCCAACAAAGCTGCAAACCCAAACCCAGCCTACATGCCCCCTCCCATCACTTCCTATGGCAATAAACTCCTTCATGTCAGCCCTATGTTGCAGGCTGGCAAAGGAAGCGGATCCAGCCCAAAGAAACCCCTCAGCCAGCCTCCCACCCCCCAGCCAAACCCTATTTTTAGGGGAACAACCCAACAAAGCCAACTCCACAGAGCATCGGAGACCATTCCCCTAACTCACTGCAGCACTGGCATTAACCTAGGTAGCCTGCAGCCAGGCTGATGCTTCACCATCACCTGCCCACCCTGGTTCAAACTCAAAAACCTATAGCCTCTCGGAACCAGCTACACCCCCAGATGCAGTCGGGGCTCTGCTTTGTGGAAGCATGCACACAGGCACACTGGAGCACAAGGAAAATGTCCCAGCCTGTGCCCACCTGGACTGATTACCTGCCCTCTTGTTTGCATCAGCAGACCTGGAGCCGTGAGCGTAAGGAGGGTGACCCCTTGCAAAAGGGGCACTGAAAACATGCCACGTGGCTATGTGTTCTCCCTCCATCTGGAAGGATTTTGGGGGTCTGGTTACAGTGAGGAATGTAATCAGAGATAGGGCGAGCTCATCCTGCACCAAGCCGGTGCAGAGTGCGCGAGCCAGGCGGTCTCCCCATGGTCTTTCATTACACAAGGATGGTATCAGCAGCCGATAGCGCCCAGGTGACTTTTTAGGTCACTTAGAGCCAGCCAGCCACCTGCAGACACCCGGATACGTGCAGTCATAACCTCTGAATAGAGCCAGCAGTCTGCAAAAGCCACAGCAGAGAGCAGATGTGGCACTGTGGACTCACCTCCCCATCCTCCTGCACCAGCTCCTTGCAGATCTCCGTGCAAACAGGCTGACACGCTGATCAAGCCCAGCCTGAATTACCTCTTGGCTCCATTTCCTGCCATCCTCTAGCTCACTGCTAAGGGAACTGCTTGCAGAGTTTGGATTCAGCCCCCAAAACCAGACTGGATATTCCAGTGCCTGATCCTGCTCATCAAGAACTGGGAAGACACTGGTGTGGGAAGAGGTGGCTCATCCTCTTCTGCATGGAGGCATCGAACAACCCCTGGCTAATGTGCCTTCTTCTCCATAACCAGTGGAGGTGGCCCCTAAAACTGCCCTTTTGGCAAGATCTCCTTTCCCTTCGCTTCACTTCCCTGCAATTCAGACTCACAGATGAACGAGCTTGGTGGCTTGCTTACTTCTGCAGGGAATGCCAAGGCCATCAAGCCTGCAGCCACATCCATCAGCTACATAAATGGATTTATAGTCCCTTACTGAATGCCAAAGTGGGGCATGTTCAACTCTCGGCAGCACCAGGCGTGCATGGAGGAAAGCCCGTGCCTTGCTGTGGATTCAGACAGCCGCTCCTCAGCTCCCCACTGCCAGCTCCCGACCAAGGTGATCAAAGGGAATCTCATGCTTTGCCTCCCCCATAAATGTTGCCCAGCTGAGCTCAGCAAACCCACACAGTTTTTTTGCCTGGTTCCTGTATCAGTGCATGGTGCTGCCCAGGATGGGTTTCCAGCCTATATGTGCAGCACCGGCTACCTCCCAAAATAACAGAAACCAGCCTGAAAATAGCAACAACAAAGGAGGCAGGAGAAACAGGCCCCGAGCCTTAGAGCTCAAAACTTATCCCGCACTGACAAAGATCCAAGAGAAACACAAGGAACTGCTTGGAGCGCAGGCCTTTCCTCCGGCCACGTGGGATCGCTCAGAGCTGCAGCCGGAGGAATGCACTGGGCTCCTGGCCAGGAGCTCGCCTTCCCAGCCGGGCCAGGGGAAGGCAGGGGGAGCCGGGGAGGGGAAAAGGGGCAGGAGGGGATGGGAGACAAGAGATGGGAGCCCAGGTAAGAGCCACCAGCCCCTTACTCTTTGTTTGAAGTAGTCCCTCTCCTCCAGCGTTAACGTGTCGGCTTTTGCAATCACAGGGACGATGTTGACCACTTTGCTCAGGCGTTTCATGAATTCGATATCTAGCGGTCGGAGCCTGAAAAATACAGCAGAAAAAAGGGGATTCATGCACCGATAGTGAGGTGGTGGGCTGCTGCAACCCCCTGCCAGAGAGGGGGCATTCAAAGACTAGACACAGAGGAGGAATCGCTTCCTTTCAGACAGGACAAATAAAGACATTTTCTTAAAAAAGCACGCGTCCGTCTCAGAGGCGGTTTGTAGACGAACACTTAAAACATTTCCCTTTCAAAGCACCCTGCTATCGCCCACAGATCCTCGCAAAGCCCCGTGAAGTGACAGAGGGTTTTTATCTCTGCACGGATGCTTGGCCACAGAGGACTGCAGGAACTTGCCCAAAGCTACGCGTGTCCTTGGTGAAGCCAGGATGAAAACATGGGCGATGCTGGCTGCGGGGCCAGCCTGCCCGCGATGTGCAAATCAAACTGGGGAGAGACCATGGAGTGAAAGGCCTTCCAACCCTGCCCAAGCTGTCACCATCACCCACCATCCAGGGACAGCATGACATGGAAATGGCCACAGGTGACTATTCCAGCTCCCACTCCCTCCTGCGCTGAGCACCAGCCTGCTGTTGTGCACGAGCCAGGATTGAATCTCACATCCATCGGTTGGGATTAAAAAAGGCTCCACTAATTCTCCAGGGGCTCACATGGCACAGAAGAGACGCTGCTTGTTCCAGAGGGCAAAAAGGTCAGAAAATCTCTACAATGAAAGTCTCAGCAGAGGAAAGATGCAGAGACTGCATAACCCCAACGATCTACCCCTTGGGAAATCCCTCCCTGCTAAACGCTCCTGCTGACAGCACGGACGCGACCTCCACTGCCACGCTGCTCTGCATCCGAGTGCTGCAGTCCAGCCGCAGACAGCGGTGAGGGTGCCTGGTTGTGACCCTCCCTGGCTCCTCACTCCTCCCTGAAGGTGTTTCCACTGCTGGGACTTCCCAAGCCAGCTAGAGGAAAGCCCTCCTTTGGACACCTCCACTTGCTGCAGTTCCCCCTCGGTGGCTCTGGAGGTGATGGGGACACACGCCCATGCAGGACAGTTGAGCAGATGTTGCCTTGAAAAAGGAAACCTGGAGGTCCCGGGGGACACCAGGGTACAGGAACACCTTTGGGGTGCTCATGCATTAAGGAGCCTGTTTGAAACGAGCCCTTGCTGAAAGCACACAGGGAAGGGTCAGGAAGGTCAATGCCGGAGCCCCAGAAGCACAGGGACACCTCTGCCGCTTGTACATCCTCATGACCCCCGGTCGTGGCATGTGCCAGCAGGACATGACCCATATCATCTTTGGTGAAATCGGGGCAGAAAGAGGTGCAGTCACCTTTTGGAGGAGCCATAGACTTCAGTAGTAAAGCTGGGGCCAAGCACGAGACCTGCCGAAGGGCAGACCAGCTGTGTGCCACAAACCAAAGGTCCACGGCAACAGGGAAGAAACCAAAATAAACGGGACGGTGATTTAAAATGCCCGGGTGCAAGCAGGCACCCACCAGGAGCCCTGCATGGGGGAACATGGAGCAGAGCAGAGCACTCAGGGAGAACACGGCCAAGAGAGCACCTACTGCCAGCAGCTCAAGCCAAACCCCACCATGGTCTTCTCAGGCTCCTGCAAATCCAGCAAGAGTCACACAAGTGCAAAGGGGAAGGGGCTGATCCTGCTCCTCAGCAGTCACCAGGCAGCATCCTCATCCTGTGAGGACACCCCTGACCCGCTCCAGCACCAAGGGAGGGACATCCAGCCCCGGAAAGACCTGCTCAGCTCCAGCTGATCCAAAACTGGCAGTTCAAGGCTGCTCTGGTGCAGCCAGCACTGGTGACCCAGCCAAGGCCTTCCCTGGTCAAACCCACTCCTCTCCCAGGATGGGGCTGGACCGTGCCGGGTGGACCTTCTCCCCACACAGTAACGGCACGCATAGCCCAGAGCATGTCGTTAGTGTGCCGACAAACAAGTTCCTAACACAAACTCAGGAGCCACAGATCACCCTGGGCCCCAGGAAAGAAAGAGTTTGGCTATTAAAAAAAAAAAAAAAGAAAAGAAAAAAACACAAGGAAACCCCCATGGACACATCTAAGCAGACTTGCTGCTGGCAAACATTGTTTGGAGTTCTGCATAATGTGTTTCCCAGACCTCCAAGGAAGTAATGCAGTTATGCTCCTTTCCCAGCAGACTTCTTTCCCCTCCTCTCTTTGCTATTTTTCAAACAATTTTTCCCCTCTAAAAGCCTCTTCCCTACTGAGACTGTTCCTGCCTCTTTCATCAACTTCTCTTTTAGAATGAAGACCAGGATGCATATGTAGCTGATGCAGATGAATTCACAATCAGCCAGACATTTGAGTTTTAGCTCAACTGACACGTAACAGCCCCATTACCGAGCCTGCACCGATAGTCGGAGGATGCCAGCAGTGAGCCTGAGAGCAGAAGGCAGAGCCAGAGCCAGCCCACACCCCTGCCTGTGTCCACCAGCATCCATGCAGGTGCAGCGACCGTGTCCCACACCGGTCTGCACCCAAAGCCAGAAGAGCCCAAGGCACCTCGGACACAACCTTCTGCAAGCACCTCGTCCATGGAGGTCACTTCCCATGGGCCCCTCCCTGCACCATCCTGGAGAACAGGAAGGGAACTAAGAGACTCCCCAGAAGAGCAAATTGTATGTTTTTAGGGTATTTTGCAAATTTCTAGATATTCTACCAATTCCTGCTGGGTAGCCCCAAAAAAACTTAAGTATTTAAAAGAAAGTGATTCATTTCACTAAGAACAAGACCTGTTGCTAGACGTCACTTTCATGCAAAGACACCAAAGAAGAACAAATGACTTAAGGCGATCATGAGTGCATAGAGCTTGATTTGCACAATAGCCCTGTACAGACCCAGGCAGACACGGCCAAGGTCATGATGGGCGAGCCCAGACCTAATTCCTCTTAAACTCCTGCTGTGAGGCTGTCCTGGTTTCAGCTGGGATAGAGTTAATTGTCTTCCTAGTAGCTGGTATAGTGCTATGTTTCTGCATTAGGTATGAGGAGAATGTTGATAACACAGTGAAGTTTTCAGTTGTTGCTAAGTAGTGTTTGGTCTAAAGTCAAGGATTTTTCAGCTTCTGATGCCCAGCCAGCAAGAAGGCTGGACAGGCACAAGAAGTTGGGAGGGGACACAGCCAGGGCAGCTGACCCTAAGTGGCCAACAGGGTATTCCATACCATGTCATGTCAGGTCTAGTATATAAACTGGGGGGAGTGGATGTGGGAGGCATCGCTGCTCGGGGACTAACTGGGCATCGATCGGTGGGTGGTGAGCAATTGCACTGTGCATCACTTGCATATTCTAATCCTTTACTATTGTCATTTTATTACTGTTATCATAATCATTATTAGTTTCTTCTTTTCTGTTGTATTAAACTGTTCTTATCTCAACCCATGAGTTTTACTTTTTTTTCCCCTGATCTTCTCCCCCATCCCCCTGCGGGGGGAGGGAAGTGAGTGCGCGGCTGCGTGGTGCTTAGTTGCTGGCTGGGGTTAAACCACAACAGAGGCACAGCCCAGGACAGCAGGGATTTCTGCTGGTACCTGCCGGGACCAGTTTTGGTGTTTACCCACCACCATCCAGTGACAAGCCACAGGCACAGCAGTGCTGGCCTCCGCTGGGTATCTGAACTCACAAAACATCGACGCCAGCACCTAGTGAGGGTTAGCAGTGGAACCCTTACGTATACAAATATGCAAAACAGCAACAGAAAGCAAGTGATTTCACTTCAGGTGCATGCAATCCGCTCCAAGCAGATCATGAAAGAGAAGGTAGAGCTGAAGAAGAAAAAGCATCTGTTTTCTTCCCCTTCTCCAAATGGCTCCCTATATTATTAACTTGCAACTAGACACATACACACTTTGAGCTTTGCTGGGAGGGGATGGAGGAACTCTAAGGGGAGTGGGTGGGCTGGAGCAAGAGTTGCAGGAAGGGCTCCAGCCCACCCTGGATGGTGCTGGTTGCTTCTCCATCCCCTCTTGCTATGGGGATGGGGAAAGCAGTGCAGCTGGGTACACATTATCATGGCTGGGCACAAGTTATGGTGGCTGGGCCTGTGTTATCACGGCTGGGCACGCATTATTTCTGCATTGCCCACAGCCACCATGCAAGGACAGGATCTAAGAAGAGGCTCATCCCTGCTGGTTGCCTTGAAATGCCATTATAGTAATCAAAATTCATGGTGAACTGCAAAGTTATTTCCTTTTGGTTGTGCCCCAGATCAAACCAGCAGCAAGAATTTGAGCCGTGCATTAAGCAAACACCAGCAACCAGCCGGCAGCCACCCAGCCCCATCACCAGGACCGTCAGCCTGCTCGAGGGACCTGGTGGGCACCTGAGAGCGGCAGCTAGCGGGGAAAGCGGCAGTGGGTGGCAGTCTGTCAGCCTACAGCTCTGGTACCAGCAGAAAAGGGGCTGCCAAGGCCAGGGTGGTGTTTCACAGTCCCATTTCAGAGCTGAGCGGTGCTTCACAGGGGTCAGAGCTGAGATATTTATTGGGTGACTTGCACGGCTGCAGCCAAAAGCCCCTGCCAGCATGTTACTTAGCCTTCACAAACATGGTTTTACAGGAGTGTTACAAGAAGGACAGGGTGTGTGTGAACTAGATGTGTTGCAAAGCCTGCCCTGAACTCCCTGCAAAGGGAGACAGCAGCGGAAACTTCTCTGCTGATTAACCCTTGAGCTGCCCAGATGGGAGGGCCAGACTGAAACAGAGCCAAGCAATTCTCCACTCCAGCCTCTGAATCTGTGCACCTGGTTAACTTTGTGCTTTTTTTCCCTCTCTCCTTTTTATTTAAGAAAAAAGCAAGCTCTCGCCCAGTGACCTGGCAGGCTTAGCCCTGGCTGCCTGCAGCAACCATGTGCCAGGGAAGGGATGCCGAGTCCCGTGCCATGCTCATCCACGTGAGCAGGGAGGGACAGACGGACACAAGTCACCGCTGCTTTAGCTGCGTCACATGGTGAAGGCAGCAGCTCCCTGAAGGCAACAAAAACAAGCCCCATGCAAGCACTATCCCAGGATGGATGGCACCAAGCATCCCAGAATGGCAAGCTGCATGGGGAGCATGCGGATGGTGCCACGTGGGCACGGTGGGGTCTTCCACAGCTGGGTGCGCATGTCCCTAGTGCAGGTCCCTGCAGCACTACGAGCCACTGCCCTTGCCAGCCGTGCTCCCCATTGCCTCCCAGAGAAGCCAGAGGCACCACCACAAGAACCTCGATGCCCTTCCCATACCCTTCTGTAAGGGACCACAGACTGCCTGCCTCAGCGGGGGCACAAATCTGCACTCAACCTTGAGCGACCATGCCAGGACATGGCCTTCCAAACCATTGTCCTCCAAAATGAGCACAATCCTCTGCTACCAGAGCTGCTGCAGCAGCTCCACCCAGCAGGAGAGGTGGCCACGCCATCCATTTCTTTCCACGGACCACAGGCAGCACCAGGGAAAGCCCGTCCATGATGCTGAGAAAGGTAACTTGGGCTTGACAAGGGAGCAGAAAGGAAACCCAACGACTGCTCAAGCTCTCAGAGAAGTAAAATTTCCCACCAACTTCTTCCTCCCGGTAGGGTTTGTCCCCCTTCACTCATTCCTCAGCTTATCTCCATCCCGTGACAGGAGGGGACACATGAGCCAGAGGCCAGCTCTCACACCAGGGCAGGAAAGCGCAGCCCCCAAGCCGTGGCCAGGGAGTGAGCACCAGCCCCAGTTGGGCTACCAGGCTATGGGGAAGGAGGATCAGCACAGGGCCCAGCAACAACGGACTCCAACTGCTGGGCTTGTTTGGATATTGGAAACACATGTTCGTTGGAGAAAAAGAAAAAAAGCAGCTGAATATCCACACAATTGCTGTTAGCCGGAGGGTGAGAGAAACCAGAGCGCACGGCTGGAGAGGCTCCGCTGGGGGACGTGGGGACAAGGCTCCCCGCCACCGCCTGCGCGGCCCAGGAAGAGCAGCTGCCACCACCCAAAATTTGCCACCTCTGTGCAGGTCAGGTATCTGCAGGGTCTAAGCACGGACACGCTTTTAAGAGTTAAACACCCAGAGCAATGAGAAAAAGTTTGAATGTAGCTAATGCTGCAAGACTTCGACCTGCTGAAGCAGGGTCTGCAGATCGGAGTGGAGATAAGCAGGACCAACATGCTAGACTGGCCTAAAAATGTCATCTCCCTTTGAAACGTTTTCTGCTTTATCGTATTCAACCATAAAAATTTCATCGGCCCCTCTGCTCCCAATTGACAGCCGGTTACACAAGAAGAGCATAACTGGCCCATGCAGTCATTTTATTCAGTGAAGGATGCATTTTTGGTCTACCCACTGACAGAAGCAAAACAAAGTCTTTTCTATTAGAATAAATCTCTACATGGGGAAAAGGAAAAGGCTGACATTAATACAGTGCTGGCGGCTTAAGTTTACTTTTTGAAAACAGACCCCAAAAAATCCCCATGCAGACAGAGCCAGGAGTGGAAGGAATTGACAAAAATCAAAAGGAAACTTAGGTCTCATTTTATGTTGTGATACTTTAAGTCACATTTTTCAAGACACTTTAAGTGCCCCAGATTTTCACTGCAGGCTGTGTGCCTAGGAAAAAAAAATAGAAAAAAAATAGAGTGAGATCTGGGCCTTTGATGCTGTTGCTTGAGAAGTGCCAGAGCCATGAGAGCTCTGTGCTGAATAAACTGCATCCCACTTGCAGACTAGTCAAACAACCTAGAAAACACCCTTACAGGGTGAGGGTGTTCACTCCCTCGGTAGCATGAGAAAAACCGGCTTCTCCCCTTACAAAGGCAGGAGCACAGCAAAAAAAATTAATGTTCTGTTTGCAAAGGCAGCGTCTTTCTGTCCAATTTGGGAGCTCAGCGACTGATGCCCATCCTCAGTTGAGCAAGCAAAGCAAGCAGCTAACTGGAGCTCAGGCAGGCTTTGATGGCCCCTCGGAAGAGGAAACGCCATGTTTCTCTGGGATACAGCAGCTCTGCTGTGTTACTGAGAGGGGTCCAGATGCTGCAGCCCTAGGAAGGACAGCTTCACGCTGTCCTCAAGCTCCTCAAGCTCCCCAGGAAACACGGGGATCCCAAGGACAACCCTGACCACTGAGCTGCCTGAGACCAAATGCAGGAGAGGGAAGCCACGAGTCTGAGCAAGGACAGGAGGGTACGTACGAGTGGCCAGTGGCTGGGATGAAGTATATACAGCAGTGCACCCGTGTGTCAGGGATCCGCTTCTTCCGGTTAATGTTGATTTCCTCCTGCAGGTACTTCTCGTACTGGTCATTGATGAACTTCATGATGGGCTGCCAGCTGCAGAGAGAGAACATGGGATGATGGGTTTGTGTGAGGGATCCGGACCACCGTGAACCTCCCACCTGGCCTGACCATGTGAAGCAGAGCCCACTGAGCCGGGGATGCTCAGCATCTTATAGAATCACAGAAAACAAATAAAACAAAACACGCTCACACGGGGAATGTTTTAGTTCCTGTCAGCTCCCATTCATACAGCAACTGCAGGTGGCAGGGCAATCACAAACCTGCTGCGTTCACCGCTTGGCAACTCTATGCACTGCAGGAGGAGGGGATTTACTGGCTGGTTTAGACAAGAAAGTGCCTAAAATGTCCTTCCTTCTCTCCTCCTGGACCCAGCTGCTGAGCAGGGCAGGGCCAGGAGCATCCTTTGGCTCCTTGCATGGTGTCATGGCACTGGAGCAAAAGCAGCATCAAACCGCACAAGCCCAGCCCAGCTCGTGGTGAGGAGAAGGGACCTGCCATCGGCCCGTCAGACCAGCCTTGCCCTGGCCCAGGGGGGCCATCCTGCACAGCCAGCCACTGTCCCAGGGACTCCTGGCAGAGTTCAGCCTTCAGAGCCACATGAGCGAGGTCTGGGGACTGGCCACGCCGGCACACAGCTGCTCCCAGCTGCAAACAAAGGTTGTCTCATGCCCGAAACAGCAGGATATTTGTGGGCTCTCACAGGGTCCAGAATCAGCCCCAGGGAGCATGGTACCGCACTGCCACCCACAATAACCCTCTCCCCTGCTCCCCACAGAGCACGGGTGGCACAGGACCAGGCTACGGCCCTCGGCACCAGCTCCAGGTCAGGATGCTCTGGGGCTCAGCCGCCTTCCCTCTGCACTGGTCCCCGCGTCAGCGCAGACAGCTCACCAGTTCTCGTTGTTGATGTGGTCTCCGAAGCCTGGGGTGTCGATGACCGTCAGCTTCATGCGAACCCCCTTCTCTTCAATCTCTGAAATGGAGAGGAAAGCCGGTGCGTGAGGCAAGCGTCAATGGGCACTCTGGCCAAGCCCACCCTCCCAAAATCAGCTGGAGGGCTGGAGCTTTCTCCCAGGGGAGAAATGCACCTTCTCAGCTTCTAACAGGCACAAATCAGCCCTCCAATGGGACACAGCACCACATCTGCCCTGAAATGTCACCCCCTGTGGCCATCTCACTTGTTCCCTTCCATCACAATCAAGTCAATTTTGGTGGATAAAGAAAAAAAAGATGTTTTTGCAGCCCTGCAAACATCTCTGGATGGTAAAAGCCCCTTCAGAGAGATCAGAGTGGAGGTTTAGTGGAGGTCCACAACCCCCGCCAGCCCTCAGAGACACAAGGCAGAGCAGGACCAAAAGCCAAAGCACCAGGTGGGAACTGCAGAACCTCACCGTGAGTGATGGATTTGATTTCAATGGTCTTGGGGATCCGCTCTTCAGAAGTCGGCTGTACAGATTTCCGGCTGATTTTGGATTTGAAGAGGGTGTTGATTAACGTGGATTTCCCCAAGCCGCTCTGACCTGGAAAAGAGCAGGATAAACCACAGTCGGCACTCACTCGTTTCCGGGCTATTTTTTCAGGGGCCAGGGGATGGGGATGCTGACAGACTCAGCCTGCACCGGATCTGCGGGAGGGAGGTAAAAGGGGCAGCTGCTTCCCTCCAGCCTCCCCAACTCAAGGAGCTTGAGGCCATCCCAGGAAGGAGGACGCTACAGCAGCAAGCACCTTCCCTGGCTCCAAAGCGGCTGGCTTGCTGGGAGTGAGCAGGTCAAGAGCTGATTCCTTGCATCCAGCTGAAATCACAGCAATCCCGAGGACAGGCAAACACTGTCAGGGATGTGTTAAGGGCTGCGGTGATACTCAGCAGCCCTGAAGAAGGGCACGGGGACCAGGGAACCCCAGGAAGGAGCATCCCAACACATCTGTGCCTTTAACCTCATGCAGCCTCCCCTGTCCAGCTCCACAGGGAAGACTTAGGAGCAGCTTGGCAAGCCCTTTAGTTGGACAGCATTAACAGCAGCAACAATCTTCCAAATCTCAGCCCTGCAGCACCTGCTGCTGCTTCCCTGACGGACTTGCTTTTGCAATTGGACCAGCTGGCTGCACAGATCCCTTTAAGCAGGTCTCACCCAGGAGCTCCTCTGAGTCCCACAAACAATGTTCCAGGAAGCACATCAGATTCCACAACTTCAGAAAAAACAGCTTTCAGAGAGAAGCATTTTCATGCTTTATATCCCAGAGCTGAGGCCAATCTGGGCAGAAAGGACACCAGCAGCTCTTGACTCTCCAGACCAGTTGCCTCATGAGCTTGGAGAACAATTTTTCCAGAGCAAAGAAAACAGATCAGCTCCTCAAAACCCAGGAAGCAGACAGTTGGCTTCAGAGCAGATGTTCTGTGCCCCCTGCAATCACTGCAGAGCTCCTGCACACACCATGGAGGCCCCTTCGGCCCTGTTCTGCTGAGCCACATTGCAGCCAGCTATCGCGGCACCGCTGCTGGCATGTCCCTAGCACCGCAGAGTCTCTCTAAGCACAGAGTCAGCAAGGGTTTCACCTACGTCCTCCAGGGCCCTGACCCACCCAGGCTGCCAAAGGCATCCAACACTAAGGCATCAGTAGGGTCAACCAGCACATCAGCACTGAGCATCACCTCCTGGCCAGCCCACTCCCTGATCAAACAGCAATTTAGAGCTGAGTTTGCAGCGCTACCAATGGCACACTGCAATCCAGCGCAGGAAAACTCTGTTTGCCAGTCACTTTCACAGCTCAGCTGTAGAAGAAACATGTGGACCAGGCTGGGATCAGGTGCTCCCGGCCCTCTGCTGCCTGAAAACACGCGGGACCAAGTGCAAACAGGTCTGGAGCTGCGAATGCAGAGAGGCAAAGCAAAGCTCTCATTGCACTGCTCATCATTAAACAGAGCACGTGGGGAGAGGGGGAAAGCAGAGCGACATGCTGCCTGAGCTCCTTGGCAGTCCATCTCTGTGTTCATGCCTGTCCGAGCTGCCAGAGCCACACTGCCTGGGAAGGGACTAGAGGCGAGAGCTGCCAGCTGCCATGGATGCGATGTCCCGCTCTGAGCCATGGTCGCAGGCTGACCTCGCTGAGCGATGGATGCTGCTGCACCCCAGGGACCCGATGGCCCCGGCGCAGGTGGCTGAGCGCGGGGCAGACCCGCTCCCACCTCCCCTTGTTTGCAGCCCAGCGCGTTTCCCTGAGCTGAAATCAGGTGGGGAAAGCACGGCTGAGCCTCTCAGCTCTCCTCTCCTTCCACCTGTTCTGCACCAAAAACTGAAAACAAAAGATGCGCTTTGGGGTTGTTTTTTTAAGCTTAGGCCTTTTTTCTCATCTCCACAGCCTTAGAGGACACAGGGCTAAGCTGACCTCAGCCTGAAGGCCGCTCTCAGAGCTTCAATTAGGCTGGTGAAACCCTTTGAACAGGGACCCTGGTACATGGGGCAGAGGATTTTCAAAAAGCCCCGTCACAAGGAGACGGTGCGGGCAGTGACCCCCCACCAGGAGCCATGCTCAGTTCCCACCTCCTGCGCAGGAGAAGCCACGTCCCTCCTCCCTCTCCTCATCTCCTGCCTGTAAAACAGGGATTGCAACGATTTCAATGCAAGGATTTGCAGCTTAGACTGGATGGGAATAAAGGAGCTACACTAACCCCTAGAAGCCCAGCCGCCCCCTAAAGAAACACAGCAGGACGAGGACTAGCTGCTGCCTCCCAACCTCAGCAGAACACCTCCTCCCCGAGGGCACCCTGTGAGGAGCTGCTCCTCCCGCATCCCTCCCCGCGTCTTCTGGGAGGGCCAGAGCTCAACTTGTTTATGCTGCCACGAATTCCCCAGCCTGTAAACAGTCAGCCCAGAGCCTGCCAAGGAGAAGAACAATGTTTTCCAGCCGCGCTGCAGCACAGGCTTTCATACCACACACAGCGCTGCCAAGGCAAAGCCGGGCCCTCTCCTCAACATCCCTCCGCATCTGCAAAGCAGAAAGCCGAGGCGCTGCCATGGCACAGACTGCTCGCGAAGGGCTGGGAGCCTCTTCTGGCAGGGAAATGAGGGCTCAGCTCATGGAATCTCACTTGCAGACTCTCAGGATCAGTGCTGCTGTGAGCCCTCTGCCCCAGGAGTGCTGCTCCACTGGCAGGAAAGAGCTGGGTCTGCTATAAAACCTTGCAAGAACTGGTTCTGCAGTGACCAGGTTTGCAGTGATCTCCCAGCCTGGAGAGACCTCCCCATAGATCAATTTGTGTATGAAAATATCAAGATGAGAAGGGCAGAGCATCAGCAGAGCTCGCTGGGAAGCTACAGCACACTAATATCTTTTACAGAATTAGCACACTCTGGATCAGGCCCCCCCGTAACCCCAGGAATCCCCAACAGGCTGTGGGGATGTGTTTGTACCATGGGAGTCCCTGCACAAACCTGCAGCCCTACGCAACCCCTCGTAGGAAGAAGCAGGATGGCGAGGCTCCACCACCACGCCATGGGCCATGGTCTCGGCTTTACTCTTCTCATCGCCCTGCACCTCCCCTGGGAGACTGAGGCAGGAAGAGCTGCTGCCTGCACAGCCCAGCCCTGGGGAGCACAGCCCAGCTCATGCAAGGGGCTCCAGGGGTCAGGCCAGACACTGACAGCTGGAAAAAAGCAGAAAAGGCTTATTTCTCTTCCCTTTTCCCCTCGCACAGTGCCCACCCAGCTCTCTGGCTATTCCCAGCATTTTGCTGGAGAGCGGCCGGTGCAGCCCCTGGCACTGGGAGCCCAGGGGCTGCAGGAGTGCAGACCCCCACAGCAGAAGCTGGAGCCAGAGCAGTGGCGATGCAGCAAGTGGCCTCTAGCTGAAATAAAGCTCCTTCATCCCATCCATGCTGCAGCCTTGGAAAGCTAATGAACAGGATCTCGTAGTCAGCAGGATTTGGAGACACAACCTTCCAGCCTTTCCTCCCTGTACGTGGGCACCCTCTGGGACGCTCTCATTCCCTGCTGTGCCACACTGAGGTCCCCAAAGGAGCCACCGTAGCAGAAGCCGCTCAAGCCCAATGACCCAGCTATGAAAACCCCTCTTGCTGGTCTTTATTCCCACCAGTAAATCACACGTGGCATTTCTCCCCTGGTACTTGCAACGTGGTTGGTTACATGAGCTGCACAGCACAATACAAGAAAACTCACAAGCAGGAATTTTACCCAAATTGCTGGAAATACTAGCAAAGATTAGGGCTCTGTTATACCAGCAGCAGTACAACCCCGTGAGTCCTAATGTGCTTTCTGACTGCCCAAACCAGTGCAAGGCTCCCACGAGAGCAGGCAAGAGAACTAGCTCTCTGCAAGGCTTCAGTGAGTCCTGACACCCCACAAGGTGTTCCCCTCCGGGACGTGCCTATGGGTAACGCACCCCAAGACGTGGGAAGATGCACAGGACCACAGGCCAAGTCACACTGACAGCTTTAACAACAGCTGAATTCAAGCCAGCTCCTCGGGAGCGGGTTTGCTGACTTCTAAAGCAGAGACCCCAATGCTGAGCCCGAGCTGCTGCTCCCAAGGAGAGGACAAACATCGTCGCAGAACAAAAACAAGTCGCCGAGCACGTTGCAGGCAGCTGGCGCGGAGGGAGAACTCACCCACGACCATGATGTTGAACTCGAACCCCTGCTTCATGGCTTTCCGTCTCATCTGCTCCAGGATGGCGTCTATCCCCACATAGCCGAAGTCCGCAGCCGGTTTCTCTGGCCGCGTCGGCACTGCCTGCTTGGGGCCGGCATCCCGTGGAGCGTCCGTCATGTTGGGTGCGTGGCTGGGAACTGTCTCTGGACCTGTGGAGGCAAAGAGAGGGTGGTCAGGGGTGGCAGGCACTGCTGAGCATGCTGGGATGTTGTTCCTAGCAGGGAACGAAAGGAGCTGCCTGTTGCATCTGAAGCAGGAATAAAGCACGTGCAGGAACTCAGGGCACCAGGAGGCTAAGGGGGAGGAGGCATGCAGGATCTTCCTTCACCTGTAATTACATTAAATTTGGGATTCCCCTTCCTAACTTACTGGATTCACCTTGATCCCTGCCCACATCACCAAGCCTGCCACAGCAAAGGGATGCTGCTGCGGGGGGAGTAGGCACACCAGGTCCCAAAAGCAGCCGATTTGCCGCTACAGAGCAGGACCCAGCATTTAGAAGGTCCTCAGTACAAGTCCGGGAGTTTATTTAGTGAGTGACGAAGGCTTTTAGCAACACAGCCCTGTGCCCAGGAGCTGCCATTAAAGGCTTGCAGAGCTACACAGCCTGCCCGCTCCTCCGTACCACTGTAATTACAGCGCTATGCAGACTGCTAGTGTGAATGCCTCGCGGCCACATTTCAGGGAACTGGATGGCTTTGCAGACACAGAAAAGTCCCCAGCATCTACTGACACGTGCCCTCCTCGAGCTCCAGCTGATGCAGCTCAGAGGCTGCCTGCCCCACATTGTAGAAAACCCAAAACCCAACATGTTTGCATCAAAACAGGTCGCGCCACACAACACCCACGCAGCCACGAAGCTTTTGGGATCCTGCTCTAATTCTGCTGATATCGGCCTAAGGAACCCAAATCCTTCAGCTTCCCGCAGAGACAGAGCACTCATCTCCCCTACAAGACAGCTCCAGGTTAGCCAAGCACTTCAGGAGAAGCAAACATACACCTACTGCCTCATTTAACACCTTTGTAACGAAAACTGGAACCATCCGCTCCCCTAGGCCCCAGGCAGGAGCATCTGCTGCCAGGAAGGACAAACCGCCCCTGATGCGCTACCGGGCGATGCAGTCTGCTCCCACCCTGCCCTAGTTGCTCCTCGCCACCCGCAGCAGGCACAGCAAATATCCTGAAGGCAAAGCACGCACAAGGTCAGCCTGGTCCTTGCAAGTTCCTGGAGGTATCAGCCACACACAGCAAGCTCCTCTGATGCAGGCACGGAGAGGCAGGTTTTAGGAAAACACACTGCTGAGAGCCCTCCCCACCCCAAGCTGCTGCTGATTGATGCCTGGGTCCCTACAACCACCAGCCTAACCAAGCATTTTATTTTTGTTAAGCTTTTTGCAATGCTTATTTATTTTTTATTTATTATATTATTGCTATTAATAAAAGCATTATTATTTGCAAAGGATTTATTGCAAAGTCCTCATTCTCATTCATTCTAACAGGAATATGGCGCTCAGCTCATCTCCTCACCCCACTGTTATTTCTGGCCTTTGATGAGGTGCTGCCTGGTTTTCTCTCCCTCCCTCCCAAGGGATTTGTCTGTAGAAGCGTGGCTGGTCCAAAGAGGCTTCTCCAAACACAAGCCCATCATCCCTTCTCTGGTGACAGGCAGGACCCTCAGGAACAGTGTCAAGCCGGAGCCTGTCAGGGTCTGCAAGGCAGAAGCGCTTGCCTCCTGTGAGCACAGCGTGCTTCCATGTGCTCAAATGCGGGTCAAGCAGAAAAAAAATACAAAAATAATATGGCTGTGCAGACCCGTGTTACTCACAGAGCTGCTAGAGAGCAAACATGCCATAGCTGACACACGGTAGCAACATGCTCCTCCCCAGCTTTGCACTGGGTGCACGAAGATTCAGGCTCTTGCACAGCTGGCAACGTGTTGCCGCGCTGTTCTTCGCAAAGCCGACCGGCCTGGCGTGTCCAAGGTCTCGCCGCAGATCCCAAGTTAGCCCCATTCCAAAATGGCAAGGCCAAAAGTGGAAAAAAATCCCTACATACCACTAGAGGGGAAAAAAAAAAAAAAAAAAAAAAAAAGACTAAATCACATGGAAAATATGCTGCCACCAGCAGTGGTGCTGGGTTATGCAACAGTTTTAACTCCTGCAGGCACCGCTTGCATCCACGGGACAGAGCCCAAAGCACGCTGGCCCCACGGGATGGGTTGGCAGCCTGGGAAATTGGTGCAGATAAGGTCCAGCAGCATGCACAGAGAAATCTAGAAATTAAACACATTGAGCAGAAAGCCACCCTCCACTTGCGATAAAGGCCCAGAGCACCTCCAGCACCTCCTGACTGCTGCTCATCTATCGAGCTCTGCTACGAGCAGCCGGCAGCGTGCAGAAGGGCCTGACCCCCTCCCTGGGCAGGGGGACGTGCAGGCAAACCTGTCCCCAGCATGGGGAGCAGACGCTACGCGATGCCTCGCCACGTTGCCCTCAGTGTGAGAAGGAGGGCTCGGGACTTCCCAGCCCCCAGCAAGACAAAAGCCACAGGAAGCGCTGGGCGATGGCAGGCAGGAGTTTGTCACCACAGAGCACGCAGGCGCGCTGCCACCGGTGATGCGCTCGAGCAGCGCAGCCAGCAACGCGGCCCATGCTGCTTCGGCTGGGCTGCGGGGAAAAAGTGATTTAAAGGACATGTTCTTCTAGCACCTGGCTCCAGTTTGGGAAAAAATAAAATAAAAATCAATATATTGCAACTAAGAGTGTCTGCAGGACAGCAGGGATGCAAAGACACAAATGCCCCGGCGGCACCAGCAGACTCCCAAGGAAAAGGCTGCAACTCAGACCTCCACTTTTTCTTTTAGCTTCCCAGCACTGAGCTGGTCTTTTCTTAGCATCCCAGCATCCCACTTGGCTCCAAGGGGTTTGTGCCAGCAGAGGCAGGATGCGTCGAAGCCGCAGGACCACTCCATGGCACAGGCACATGGGGATGCTGTGCCGGGTGGCAGGGAGCATTCCTGGCAGACACTTGTCTAAAATAGAAAGATCCTAGAAATAAATTAGAGCAGAAGCCTGGGACACACCATGGGCAGATCCTGTACTTGTCTGACCTGTTGTGCTCTCTGTGGGGACAGCGCCAAACCTGCAGTGCTTTCGGTGCCAGCATCGCCAAGCCAACCCTTCCAGAGCACTGCAAGGAGGGATGGATTAATAAACACCCAATACTGTCAGAAATTCCTGATTGCCACCGAGTCCCTGGCGAGAAGAGCAGGATCAAACCTCATGCACCATTGCTTCACCAGTGCCACCATAGCACGGCTGCTTGTCCCTCCCGCGGGGAGGGAGGCTGAGGAAGCGTGTGGGCTGCTCGCTTTGCTGATGGGGGCAGAGAGCCCAGAGCCTGCAGCTCCCTCCAGCTCGCGTGTTCCTGGATAAACACGATGCACGTGGGAACATGTGCTTGCGCCTTATTTAGACCTCCTCTGCCAGGAAAACCCTCTCCATGTGGGCACGGGAGATGTCGAGACCAAGCAGGAACAGACCCACAGCTCCAGCCCGGGCGCCAGGCTGACTCAAGACAGCTGCTCCAAAGTTGATTTTGCCAAAGACTCCGGGCTGTTGCACTGTAATTGATGCACGTCAGACATGAGCCAAACTCAACATCTGCGAAGCAGCAGATGAAAGGCACCCCGCAGGGAGGGGAGCCCCAGGGAACCCCCCTGGGGAGCCCCCCGCTCCTCCAGCCAGCTGGACACTGTACACGGACGGTCGTGGGATGGGCCTTGCGAAACGCTGCTGGCAAGGGGCTGCCAGCAAACCGAGGGCTTAGAAATGCTGCACTGATGCCACACGGCTGCAACAACCTGGGTCGGCTGCAACAACCTGGGTCGGCTGCAGGCAGGGGATGCAAATGCAGGCTGCGGGGCTTGCCCGAAACCCCGAACTCCGGGGCCGGCAGTCCTCATCAAGGATTTGGGAAAGGGATCTGTGGGAGACTGGTGTTTCCACTGCAGATACACAAAGGTTAAATAACCCTTGCAGAGGCTGAACCGGGAATGTCTCGCATACTCCAGCTCTCAGCTAGACCCGGCAGCTCTATGCTCTACTCCAGCAAAGCACAGGGAGCAGGATGCTGGTGATCCGGGAGGACAGAGCTGATCCTGGATCAGGACTGGTCACGGACCTGGTTGGTGCTTAGTGGCTGCACAGAGCCGCCGGAGAGAGGCCAGGAGGCTGCACCTCTGCCACCACCGCCCACCGCATCCCCACTGCCACCCGCCGCCAGATTCAAACCATTCACACACGATACGGATGCACATGGAATCAATGGAGAAATGCTAAAGCTTGCTGAGTAAATCAAAGAAACATCCCTCAGATGCAGGGAGCACCAAGCATTTGCCACCTTTGGGCAATTCTGCAGCCAGTTCTGCAGACCTACAAGCACCCAGAAGACCAGCATGCTGCGGCGGGGACAACTCCCCTTCCCTCCACACAGCAGAGAGTGGAAACACTGTGGGCTTCCAGATTTGTTGGACGGGTTCACGCAAACACAGAGAGAAGATGAACAGCGGTCTATCAGGCCGTGAAAACACAACCGCTTCCCAGGCAGCTGAGCATCCACAGATGTTTTCAAGGGAGCAGTGTGGACCAACTAACCTTTCAATTTTTGGGAGCAGCAGTCTTACAAAATTGTGCCTGTAGGGCGTAACAGAGACATTTTTAGAACCAAAGAGTGAATTTATAGTTCCTGGTTAACTACAGCTGGCCGGCAGGATGGGACTGCAACACGCGCAGCCTCCAGGACTTCTCCCCTTTGCACACCAAGCCAGTGACCACAAGCCATGGAAACGGATCCAACCAGCGGAAGAGGTGGCAAAGCCACAGCTTTCCATTCTGAGGGGACAGGAGGAGTTGGGAGGGAGGGAGGCAGCAAAGCCGGGGCTGAATGCAAACCCAGCATGGCCCAGGCACCGCTGCTTTCTTTGGCTGCCCAGTCAGAGCCGTCGTGGGATCCCCCAGTGCCGAATGCAGCAGGTCCGTGCTGGTCCCACAGGGATGCATGGGTACCAGGGAATGAGAGGCACGGCTCGGTCCGAAACTGGAGGGCAGCCAGCACCCCAGAGTAGGGCTCAGCCTGGTGTGCAGAGCCACTGCCGCAGCCCCTGCAGCGCAGAACTGTACCTAAGGGACGTTTCTATTATTTAATTGCAGTCATCTGCGCCCAGCTGCCACAGCCAGGCCTGAGCTGGAGCCTGTCCCTCACATCCCTGGGCACCAGGCTATGGTTTCAGGCTGGCAGGCAGCCCAGGCCCACCTACCAACTGGTTACGTTTCCTCCTTGGCTTGTATTTCCACCTGGGTGCCAACAAACACGACCTAGAAATAGCAGAGAATGCTTAACTACACTTCATTAGACCGAATCCACCCAAGGGCTGTCAGAGAGGTGGCCAGGTGCCTCCTGAGCACGCAAGATGCTCCAGGCTTGAAGCCTTTTACTCACACGGGGAGTTAGATCCGTTTTCAGAGATCAAAAAAGGAGGCAGAGACTCCTGCTCTGGAGCGAGCACTTCAGTAGGCGACCAGGCAGGGCCACAGTGCCAAGCCACGGGCACACACCACGCGCAGCTGTGCAGGTCGAGCCATCCCCGCTCGCCACGTGCGCTTCCGTGTTGCTCACTGCGTGCTTCCCCCTCCCCGCTCCGGAACAGTCCTCTGCAGCTCACCCCTCCGCAGCTCACCCTCACCGGCTCTTTCATTTACAAGAGATGGATGCTCCAGGGCTCCCTGTCGCCGCTTCCCTTCCCAGCTTAACTCTCCGGCTGCCGCAGGCTCTGGTCGCGGGCGTTTCTGGGCTGGGATGCAGCGAGCTCATCCCAGAGGTCAAACCATGGTGTCACCTCCGCCTGGACACAACCTCGAGCGCTCGCAGGCACAAGCCCCCGTGCCACCTCGGCATGCCCCTGGTACAGCGCGAGGCCGACCACTGCCCTTCCCCGGCTCAGACACGCGCCAACCCTTGCAGCGTAGCCGGCAGTCGTACATCCTCTTTTCTCCAACCACGTGAGGCAGCAGCTCTAAACCACTTACAGAGACCTGCAAGGATCTGTTACGCTGTTCTCCTCCTGTTTGCCCAGAGAAGTTTAAAAGGAAGGAGATGATCATAAACAACCCCAAGTCTTGCCCGCTCCAGTCTTGCAAACTGAGCCCCGAGCCTCGGGCCCGCGGAGGTCTCTGGCCGCACAGATCCAATGGTCTCCCTCTGTAAGCTGCTTCCCCCAGAGGTGGAGCGAGACTGACCCCGAGACCAGCCCTGCCTCGCTGGGGACAACCCCGCCGCAGGGGAACCCTCCTGCACACCCATGCCAGCAAAAGCTGCTCCATCAACCAGCCCCGTGCAGTGAAAGGCCGGCAGCCAGTGCAGCCCTTTGTCCCTGCAGACAGGCTCGGGGTGCCCGTGCCCAGGAGGGTCTGAGGCCCCCCCCAGAGCTGATTCTCTGGTGGGTCTGGGGAGGGGACCTCCTCCTAACACCCTGTCCACCCTGAGCGATGGTGTTCAGCACAGGAGGGACGTAGAGACCCTTCCCAGCCCCCGGGCAAGAGAAAGCACCTCTCACCCCTGTCACCGCTCCTCTGCACAGCTCT
Source organism: Pandion haliaetus (assembly GCA_013401275.1). Classification (NCBI taxonomy): domain Eukaryota; kingdom Metazoa; phylum Chordata; class Aves; order Accipitriformes; family Pandionidae; genus Pandion; species Pandion haliaetus. The sequence continues at coordinate 291,449 of VYZV01029385.1, read as the reverse complement.
CTGCTTCGAAAACAAAGAGGCAGGCAGCGCTCCGCCAACTCGGCTTGCCCAAAAAGCGTTGCAGGAGGAACGCGTCCCGCCGCAGGCCCCGCACGGGCACCTCGGCCCAGGCACCCGGCAGGGCTGCGTGTGCCCGGGGCCGCCGTGCTGCAGCCCCAGGGCCGACCTCCCACCCGCGCCTGACGGAGCCACCGACTTCGGCAGCAATGGCAAAAAAATAAAAGCAAGCCAGCAGCGCCAGGGCTGCCAGCACCTCGAGGTACGGCGAGTTACCAGTGCTCAAGGAGGGATTTACAACCTGGGGTTTTTAGTTTAGCTTTTTAAATTTTTTGTGTGTGTGTGTGTATTTTAGGGTTTTTTTGGTTTGGTTTTTTGAGGAGTAGGGGGGTTTATTTGGTTCTTATTTGTTATTTTTTTTACGAAGGCCAACTGCGTCCCATACACTCCGAGAGCCCGTTTATGGGGGGCGGCAGGAGCAGCGCGGGCGGGGCCGCCGGGACCCCGCAGGAGGAGCCCCCCCGGACACAGCCGCTATTCATCCCCG
>VYZV01029385.1:280247-290401 GCA_013401275.1 Pandion haliaetus | reverse complement strand
GGGGGGGGCGGAGCGGAGCTCGTAGAGGTTAAGAGCGGGAAGGCTTTGGGGGGGTGATGTGCAGCAGCACGTTCCCACCCCGTCCCTCCACCCGCGGCCACTCCCGAGCCCACGCAGGAGGTGCGAGGGGTCGGTGCTGGGGACTTCCACGGGGAAAGATTGAGGCCGGGACAAACTCGGCAGCCCCAGCGCAGTCCCGTGCCCAGCAGACCCGCGGTCCATCCCGCTGCTCCAGGGACGAAGGGACAGGGGCACATCCCCATCCCCATCCCCCAGCACAGCCCTTTTGGCACTCGCCAGCGCCGAAACTTGCCTTTTGCTTTCAAGCATCCTGAAATTCTCCCAGCAGAGACCGAAACCCACCGCCGGTGGCTGTTAAAGCCGCTGACCGTGGGCTCGCTTTGCTCTGCAGCTGTTTGAAGACCCCTGGGCCACATCTCACAGCTGCTGGGGACGAGAGAGCAGCCTACACCCACCGGCCTGGCTGCTTTTTAAAAGCATGTCAATTAGGCTGAATAAAGATAGTATCTGTCTCCACAAGCCCTTCCTGCCTTATATCTTGATTACCAGAGCTTTACCACCACCCCTCTCCCACCAGCGGAAAGAAGGGCCCCAGCCACAGGAGGGAAGCAGCGACGTGCACCGGGCCGGGCAGGTGGGCTGCACCACCAGCGTGAGGTGCCGGCTGGTCCTGGTGTGGGTCAAAGCCCCCTCGGTGCTGTTCGGTGACGGCAGGAAGCCCTGGGCAGCAGGCGCAGAGAGCCCAGCAACGCCTGCACGGCCCAGGCTGCAGGGCCAGGAGCAGAAGGGTCTCTCTCTCCCTTTACGGCCACAATGCAAAGGCAACCTGCCTCTTTTGGACGCCTGGTTCTGACGTGTTACTTTGACCTATCCTATGATCTCGGGGTATTTTTTCCCCCAGCTCCCTGCAGTTCTCAGATGATCTGCATTCCCAGAGAAAGGCCTGCAGGCGACAAAAGGGTTAAGACAGATTTGCACATTTGCAGTCCCCAATACCCAAAGGACTCCATTTCCCATGCACAGCCCACAAGCCAGGGGCTAGTACTTGTCCATCCTTTTTGGCCTGTTATCAGCATCACTGGCCGCTGCCAGACTCCTGCTCCAGAGGAAAACCCTGCCACCCGTGCCAGCCGCACCGCAGCCTGCCCTGCCTCGCCACCCGTGGCTCTTGCGTGACTGTCACCTTCCTTCTCCCCCTCCGGAACACCAGCAGCGGTGGCTCTTCCTCCACGCAGTGCAGCCGCCATGCGCCGGGCTCGCGGCATCCCCTCCCCACAATGCCCAGCAAGGCTGGCGTGGGCTGCCCTGGAAATGATGGGTGCTCAGGGGGGCGAGACTTGAGCCCCCCTGCTTCAGCAAGTGCCACAAATACCAATTTCTGAGAAACCTCTACCCCAGCACCCAGGCAGGAAACCCAGCCTCAATCTGCTTACGCTGCGGCTGCACGTAGCTTTCTGCTGGATTACACCACTTTTTATGACTTAATAAAGTTTCAACCCCTATCAATGGGCATTAGTGTTTTAATCTCCCTAATCTCCAGGAAAATCCAACGCTAGATGCCAAATTGGCCTTGCCCAAGTAGCAGCTGGGTCTGCTTGCAAGTCACTCCAGCCTTGCTTTAACTAGAAAAAGGCAGGAGCAGAGCCGGAAAGCAGCTCAGCCTGGCTCTACAAAGCTCAGCCGTGCTCACTCGGGTGCTGTGCTTGCACTGGGAATGTAAGGGAGGGATCTCAGGTGCACGTGGCCTTTGCAGATGTGATCCACTCTTCATGTCCCTGCCATTAAATTAACCACATCTGTAACGCTGTGCAGGTGTTAAGCATGCAGACGGGGTTCACTTGCCCAAACCAAGACCAGCAGCAGAGGGGTGAACACAGGGTGCTCAGCCACGTGAACAATGCCTCACTCCACAGTGTTATTTTTCCACATTGAAACCATGGACATGTTNGGGGAAAAAAAAAAAAAAAAACTTATAGAATATTTTGTTTCAACTCTTATCTCATCCTTCCCAGAAATGACCCGAGGTGGGGGAGCGAGCAGCTCAGAAGGACAATAAAGTGGCATCCTTGGCCTTAAAGCAAGTAAGTACACTGGGCTTCGGTGACCATGCTTGTCCTTATGAAGGTTCTTGGGTGGCTTTGGGGCTGTTTGCACAGAGGAGGCACTCGCAGAGTGACAAATAGCCACCTTTGGGATTTGTTACTACAGGAGCATCTCTCTATTCCTGCAAGGAGAACAGGGCCCTGCCATACTTGTTCTCCCACTGCTCACAGGCAGGACCAACCAGCGGAGGAAGGAAGCAACCTTACCCTACGGAGCAGATGAACAGGAGAAGGATTTAAGTGACTCGCCCAAGGGTCATGCAGAAAACTTACAGCAGAGCCAAGAACTGGATCCAAATCCCCTATTCACAATTTTAAAATCACAAAGTCATTTTTCTTCTCTTTCAAAAAATAGTAAGAGTTAGGAGCAATTCTAGTGAGGCCCTCTTGCTGTTGTAAGTAGTACCAAGGGATATGAACTAACTACAGATCCAGTTCTTAGTCTTGCAACTAATCCAAAATAACCAGGAAGGTTCCTGCCTGCCTTACGCAGTACTATCTGCACTACTTTATTTGACATCTTTGCAGGTGAAAGCAGATCCCCATGTCACAGTCACACTGCACGGGGCAGTGGGGACGAGGCCCCCTGTTAGCGCAGGGCTGGTAGGGCTCAGTGGAGAAGGTGGCCCACAGGCGGTCCAGCACTGAAGCTCAGGAAAGGTTGAGAGGCAGCAGAAGGAGCAGATCACCAGCAATCGTTTCCACAGTACCTGAGTTTTGGGGAAAATCGCAGCCACCGTCCTTTATCTTGCACCAGAAAACTGCCCAACAGCAGGGCTGCTCCCTGGCCACGCCAGCCCTGCTCCACCCCACCAGCACCACAGCTCTCCCCTACGCCAGGCAATGCTCTGCCCTTGGCCAGCACGTACTCCAACTCCAACCATAGATCCCCAGCTTTGAGGAATAACCAAGATCTGCAAAAGAAGACAGCTCCACCAGGACTAATCGGCCTGCGGGGGAGACCTGCAGGGCTGCCAACAAATATGTTTCACCCCAAGCTGCCCAACTCTAAGACAACATCAAATCCCTTGAGCACACAGAACACGAGTAGGACATCTTCTCTCGCAGGAATGCTGAAGGGACATTTCCAATTTGTACTGCACTGCACCGCACCGATCTGCAGTTAAAAGTGCACCATTAGGGCTTAGTAAATAATTTTTATTGTTTTAATAGTGCAGCAGTGCTGACCCCCTGCAAGTCCCCAGTGACTTCAACGGATAGCTGGAAATCCTGCCAGCTATATATATAATCTCAGATCAATAGCAGAATGAAAAGCACATCCAGAGACCTTGGTAAAGCACCAGCAATCTCAGTGGAAGGCAGCATGACCGAGAAAAGGGCGCGGGCTTGCAGACCACAAGACCAAAATTTGATTTTTTAAACACTGAAAGAGACACCATCGCTTCTAGCAGGAGCAGAAAGGATCCCCCATTACCAGGAACATCTAAAACCAACCCCAACACGTTTCTGAGAGCCTGGCTGCGGTCTGCAGTTGTTGCCACCCGGGAAGGGCTCTGGCAGGTAGCCACCATGGTCCCTTCCGAACACGCAGGGTAACTCTCCAGAAGGTCTATAACGGTAAGAGCTACAGAACAACAATATTTCCTCCCTTCTGGCTGTACTGGACTCCCAAGTCTATAGATGATGTTGGGTTTTTTCTTTCAAGCAACCTGGATTTTGGCATTGAACAGCTTCTCTGAGCAGCCCATGTCAGACAGACATCTCTGCAGCTATCACTCGGGTTCCTTCATAAAAGGAGTTATTTGGTGGCTTAAATCTTCCTAGACAGAGACAGCAGTGGAGCAGCAGGTACCAGGGGGTGCAGGCGCTGCCGGGAGCATCTCAGGGCCCTGCAGGCTCCATCATGCAGGGCAGGGATGTCCTGAGCCAGCACAGGGAGCAACCACCATCAACCCCTCCATGCCTTGGCTGGAAGCAGGCAGCAGAGCCTGCTAGCATCATTGGACCGTGGCCTTTTTGTTGAACCCATGTTACACACGGCATCAGGAACATTCCCGCTCCCACCACACCGAAAACCAGGGGCTCCTCCAGCCTGACACCTCCAGCCCACTCCCACTCTCCAGGAAGGAAGGAAGGAAGGAAGGAAGGAAGGAAGGAATTATTTCACATGCTACCACCAGCCAGCGCGCACAGCTGGCATCACGTCCTTGGCGTGAGTCACCCTGCTCCCCAGGGAGGCCATGCCTCACTTCCCAGCATAGCATCCCATTCCCCAGGGAGGCTGTGCCTCACTTCCCGGTGTCGCATCCCAGCAGTGCCCCTGCAGCAGCCTCCCTTCCTACGGCACGTTTCTTCTGCAGAGGATCTGCAGCATCTGCTCACTTGAGCAGGGAAGGCAGGAGGCTCCTTGCCGTGCTTGAGCAATCCATCATTTTCCAGAAGGGAATAGGTTTTGCTAGGAAGCCACTCTGGGGTCATGAATATTTGGAAAAAGCAAGAAAAAAAATTCCTCCCAACAACCCCCACCCTTACAGGGGTTTGGCCACTGATGTGCTGGTTTGGACAGACGCAAAGCACACTCAGCATCTTCCAGGCAACTCCCCCCATGCCGCAGCTCTGAGCACAGGTTTTGCTCAGCAGGGACCAGTCTGCCTTGACACCGAAATGCTGCAGCTCAAGAGTCACCAGGACAGCTCTGCAGATGGCACAGCTTGGCCCTGCCAAAGGAAATGCACCTTGCTCCTTCAGCTGCTGCCTTTTCTTTAGGAGCAATCCTGATCCCTCCTCCTCAAGGGCATGATCTACTCCCCAGAAACCCCCAGCCAGACTATCGCAAAGGACAAATTATCCTCAAAAGGGTAAAGCAAAGTCCTCTGTACATCACCCAGGCAGCATCCCAGTGCCACGCTCCACCAAACCCCGTATTCTGCCCTGCAGAGAGAGGGGTGGACAGACAGACCCTCTGTGGGTCTTGCATGCCAAGGGGCACCTCGGAGGTGTCCGGCGCTCCTCCACTGCTGCCTCTGTTTCTCTCGCCATCATCAGCACAGTCAAAGCAGACTCAGCAGCAGGGGCAGAGGATGACTTTGGTGAAAATAAATCACCTTTGCAAGGGTGAATGGTATGGAGAGAAAATTCAGCCGCCTGGGTCACCCCACAGCTCAAGCAAACTTGCACAGGTAGTTTAAACTCTGTTTCACCCCGAAGTGGCATCTCCTTTCTAGATGGGGAGATGGCCAGGGAGTGGCAAGGGGATGCTTCAGTGCTGCACAGGCAGTGACATCCCTGGGGATCACAGCATCCACCTGGTACAAACCAAGGTGCAAAGTGGGTGCTGGGGTGTCCTGAGGGTCCCTCCAGACCTTCTGCACATGCACGCTCATCACCAGCAGTGCGATGGATATGCGTCTGTGCAAGCTGCACATAAAGGGCCTTTCCCCGTCCTTTGTGTGCTTCCCCTTTTAAACCTATAAATTCCCTTTGGAAGTAAAGAAAGAATTTAGGGCACCCTAACCTTGAAAAGAAGCAAAACTCCATTCAAGCTGCCAAGCTGCCGGGCTGTCTCCTGCAGCTTAATTAATAGCAACCCATCCCCAGCAAGCTGCTTGCAGCACCAGCTGTCTCTGATGGAGGTGCTTTTCTACGAATAATAGTGCTTTGTATTTTGATGGGGAAAGGTCAGGAGGATGGGGGTGAGGAGGAGGAGGACCGGGAGAGGGAGGGAAATGCATTGCTTCCCTGCAGCTCCTGGTGCCATGAGCGAGTCCCGCTCGGTCCCCCTCTGCTCCTGGGGTCAGGTCTGGGAGATGGCAGCACCCCTCCATCAGCCTTGGGGTGATCACATCCTAACACTCAGCGGAGCAGAGGGGCATGGGGAGAATTCAGACCTGGGGTCTGCAAGCCCACCGCTGCCAGGAGGCCTGGCGAGCTCCTCCTGGTGCCACTTTGATGTGGTCCAGGATCCCCTGTGGGGAAATCCCTGCTCTGCTCTTATCGGGAGCTGCCCTGGTAACAGCACAGGATCTGCACTGCAGGCAGCCAGTGCTGGGCATCCCTCCTAGCTCTGCTGGGCCACCAGAAAGGGACGGTCCTTGCTGCCATTTGGCTTTTGCATAAACAAATAAGCCAAGCTGAGGCAACGTGGATGAATCCAAGGTGATGCAGCAATGCAGCACAGTGGAGGAAAAAAGGTGAAGTAGACCCAAGCCCTGGGTGTGCGGCGTGAGATGCTGACAGCCACCAGTCCCCAGGGCATGGCCATAAGATCACCTTCATTTCTGCTCGGCCACAGCAGATTAGAGCCAAGCACGTACCAAACCAAGCCACCTCCTCAGACCTTGAGCAAGGGAGCCAAGGGCTTCCCTGGAGCCGTACGGGTGCTTTCTGCCTGCAATCGCCCTGCTGCTGGCTGGTAATTAAGTCCTCCAGCTCTCCTGACAAAACGATGCTCCTGCCCCCAGCCCAGTGCCAGCGCCTGGCTGGGCACCAGCACCCCAGGGAGAACCACTGACACAGTAATTGCTCTCCAAGCAGCACACAAGCAGCTCTCCCGCTCTCACCAGCTGGCCTGGCCTCTGTGCTCGCTGTGACTTTTGTCCCCTCCCTGTCCCACCCATGCCCCTCTGTGCCATCCAGGCAGCCTGGGGCTGCCCCAGCATGGAGAGGGCTCTGGTCCCAGTGCGGGGCTGGGGCGCACCTCCCCTTCCACCAGTTTATCTGGGGGAATAAAGAGAGATAAAAAATGCCAAAGAAAGGCAGCACAAAGCAGTTTTAGGGCAGGTCCCTGTCTGACATACATGCCAACGCAGTCCCCTACCCAGGCACCAAGGCTTTCCCACTTCAGCCTGCGGCTGTGCAGGGGGAGGACACAGACCACAGTACCCCGGCTTCCACCCACGGCTGCCCGAGGAAAAGGTCCCTGTTGCTTAGCAAAGGGCCATTCATCACCAGGATTGTGTGGGATGAGAAAGGGTTAACCCACTGCAGCTGGGCCAGAAATACCATCCAGGACAAAGAGAGACTTCATGTCACCCACATCCGCCCAGCGCAGAAGGGGCCTTAATCCGATTTCCAAAGAAAATGTGGCTTTTACAGCCCCGCTTGACCAGGCCTCTCCAGCAAGTTTTGTATCCGCAGCAAGTGTTAACCGAGTTTGGGAGGGGGCCAGAAAATGGGAAGAGAAATCACTTTTCCACAAGTTTGCGAGAAGGGAGAGCCGGGTGGAGGCGGTTGGACCCAGGCAGCGTGCCTGCAGCAGGACACTGGGGGATGCAGACATCTTAGCCTAGCAAGGTCTGATGGCCCCCAAAGCACCCCCAGAGCAAGCAGCCAGACCTTGGCATTCCTTCTCATGTGATTTATCAGGGACTGGAGAAAGCACCACTGCCGAATTCCCACCGGGTGATGCTTGGCCGCACCCCACTGCAGCGATCACCGATGGCAATGAGGGCGCACGGGGAGGGGCCCGTGAGCATCCCAGCACTGCCCAGCATTTCGGGGACCACGTCTCGGGATGATGAGGGAGAGCCAGCATGAGCCGGAAAGTGTCAGGGTGTTAACAGCAGAGCTCTGCCTCTTCCCCGCAAGGATGGGGACCCCAGGGAACAAAGCCAGGGATGCTGCTGCGAAGCAGATGGTGCTCACACCCACTATGGATGCGGACGAACTGTCTTTGCCTTCGTCTCCCAGCTGACACCCGGGCACACATCCCGTGGTGCTGCACCCCTCCCTGCGTTACCCCTGCAGCAAATGGGGTTTGCCAGCCTGACCCCTCTGCCATGGCTCCTTCCCACCTCCCCGGCCCCACAGCCTTTTTGGACAGGCAATCCTAGGATGCCACTGAGCTGTATTTGCAGGATTAACTCTTTCAGTCCAGTTTCTGTTATTATTTTTTAACAAACGAGGTAGCTTTACCATACACTTCTCCACAAAGCGCCTACCAAATTTTAGAAATAAATAAAGTATAGCTGTATTCAGACATAAAGTCACAGCACCCAGCAGGCATAACCCCAGGAGAGCTGCCCTTCCCTTTCCCAGCCCAGCCTTTCCAGTGTACCGGAGCAAAGCTCAGACACATTACCCAAGGATCAACATCTCCAGCATGGGTTTTACCCAGCCCCAGCGCAGCTTCAACAGGGCTGGATGCGGCATCACAGCCATATGGAAATCACAGCATTTAAAATGACAGGCTATAAAAATTCCACCGAGCTCAGAGAGGGGAAGTCTAGATTCCCCATGGAAAGGCGTCCAGGAACCACCGCTGCCGGGTTATTAGCCACCAAGCCATTAGATCCCGCCGCACCTGCATACCTCGACATATGACTAGCATATACTAGCAAGAATATATGTGCTTGATGGCTATGAGGTCAAACACGTTCAATATACCACCACTGAGCTACCCACGAGCCCCACAGGTATTTTGCTCTCAACATGGAAAATCACGGACTGCAACTACAAAAGCATGGAAAGGGTCACAGCTCCCAAGGCTATCGCAGTCCTCCATGTTCTCCAAACATATTTTTTCTACCCCAACATGTCCTTTTCTACGTTTAGGATGCCCTCACAGCAGGGCTGTAAGCAGGGCACACACCCTGGACAGCTGTACTCCTCCTGGATGCTGTACCCTACAATCTGGAATCACACTTTGATGGGGCAATGGTGCTTAGGGGTTCATATGTAATCACAATTCTTGCTTTTTTTTTTTACAGGGTGGTGCCTGAGCCACCACTCGTCTCAAAACCAAAGCTCAGTCAACTTTGTCTGCACATGCAAATCTCCCATCACCCGGCTCATGCCCACCTATCTCACAGGGGAATTCGATCAAACCAACCAACGGTCATTAGAACCAGGGAACCCAGGACCCTCAGCCAGCCCATCTCCAACAGTGGCATAAAATCTCTTCCCACCCTAGAGCTGCACCACTGGTCTGCTCCATCTGCCGCACCCACCATCCACGGCAGCGGGAATTCAGTAAAATTAAGCAACTTGCTTAACACAAAGGATATTTAACCCAAAACTTGCCTGGTGCTATAGTAGGATGTTCCTGCGCTCGTCCAGTCCGTGCGTTTGTGCAAGTTCACTCTTGAAAGCAGTGGGAGTGAGCCCAGTGTGCTGTGCAGGGCACACGGCTGCTCAGCTCATGGAAGGCTGAAGGTCTGTGGCTCCGAAGAGGGATTTGGGGGTGAGGTGGAGTGACCTGCGATTTATGGAAGGGCAGACACAATGCTCTGTCAGTGCCCTCTGGCCCTAAACTATGAAATCTCCAAGAAACCCTATATAAACAGCTCAGTGTATGCTGAAAGCCACGGCACAGGGCAGCAGTATTGGCCCTGTTGGAGCCCAGCTGGTCCCCTGGCCCCGATCTGCCCTCACAGAGCTGGAGATAGTCTTGGCCCCAAATACGTCAGCCCAGATCCATCCCGGATGCTTCTTCCCTGAATGAAGTGTGGTCTCACCAGGGATGGATATAAAAAGCCTGATCTGAAATCCTCTGGCGTGAAGCCTTTCCTGCGCAGGGGCTGCCTGCGGGCAGGACCAGCGGGTCGCAGCACAGGCAGGAGCAGAATCCTCCCCCCCCCTCGCCGCCGCGTCTGCCTCTGAGGGCTGTAAAGGTGCCAAGTGACAGCGTGTCATCGGGGTACGAGGGGAAAAGAGCGATTCCTGCGGGCACACACCGCACACGGCCTGGACTGCCCGCGCCCTGCACCCCTGGCCACTGCTGGGCTAAGGCATGGGAGAAAACCCATGCACTTAGCAAGTCCAGAGGGTTCCCACCGTGACACTTAAACATGCAGGTTCCCAACCTTCCACGATCACTGTGCAAACAGCCATCATGACTGGCGAGAGAAGAATGAGGAGGTGCATGAGGAGGTGCCGTTAAAATTAAAAAAAAAAAAAAAAAAAGCAAAAAAAAAAAAAGAAAAAAAAAAGCGGGGGAGGGGAGGGGGAAGGGAAAAATCCCCAAGCTTCCCAGCTGGGACGGTTTGCACAGCCACAATGCTGCGACACAGCACGGAACAAAGCTGCGGGCGGGGAGCGCGGTGCCCCCACACAGCACACCCACGCGAGACC